>JAIPRM010000724.1:18266-31159 GCA_025469315.1 Stegophylla sp. TES_Ste_2020 | reverse complement strand
AATTTGACAAAAACGACTCGAAAACCATCATTTTTTGATCAGAATTTTATGAGAATTTAAACATAGATAGAAAATCCTATAAAAAATATTTTGGTGCAAGATAATTTTGAAAATGTAAAAAAAAAATTTGGACATTTTTTGAACATTTTTTTTTTTCTTATATTATTCACTTCCTTCGTTCAGAATCGTTTCACTGAAGAAATGATTTATCGTTTCTTTAAAATTTAATACACCCATCAAGAGAATACCACCCGTCGTGTGAAGTACACCCATCGTGCGAAGTATGTCCGGCTTTTTAAAATTATCATTTCAGAATGAATAATTAAGAAGTTAGAAGACTTACCCATCCCACACTTTGTAGGGTATTATTTGAGTTCTTTAAGTAGTTTTTGAATTTTTTTGTGTTCTTTGGGACATTTAAATCATAGTTTTAATTATAACTATAGATAAATACTATAATACTTACGTAGGACCACTAGAGTGTGTGTAACCTCAACCGGAGGTTCCGAAGTTATTCTACACGTGTATTCTCCAGAGTCCCATCGAGTTACTCCCTCGATGGATAAAGTCTTTTGTAGTAGTGATTTTCCTTGTGAGACTCTTGGATTCGGTGTGCCTGTATCACCATCGGTCATTATGGTCTTGGTGCCATTTATCCACAATAGTGTAACCTCGTCCACTGTAATATATAGAAAATAAAATCAGTTATAGAAATTAAGTGGCTGTGTGCATTTATACAATACGATGTATTTAGGGTCTAAAGAAAATTAACAATGAATAAACAAGTAAAACGAAAGGAAAGGAAAAGTAAATGTTAAATTAATTTGAGTCTCCGTGTAGTATATATCGGATATGAAAAGACAACAGTTTAAACATATTATGAAATTAAATTATACTATTTTGCTTAGTTTGGTTAGGTACCTACATGTCAAACTCTTAGTCTGACTATATTGAAAAAAGTAACTATCTACACTTTATGTTACTATTTTTTGATTCATTCAAGTGAATCTATTATTCTATAGTTTATTCTATGATAATAGAAACTATGTTTCACTTGTAAACATTTCGCAAGTTAATAGCAAATATTGAATACATAATATAGGTATTATTAAGGTGTTATAGATTTATATTTTTAGATTCTAAGTGGTAGCAAAGAAGCTTATGATTTTACAATGATGTTTATATTTTATTTACTTTTTTATTTTTTATCTTTCTGTAAACACTTTTTCATATAGATATACTTGTCCAAAAAAATCGATCATAAACTATAGATCCTGAATCAAACCAGATGGTACTATGAAGAAATCATTTTTCAAATATCTCAATACTTTTTCTAAAAACGTGGAAATCTGTCGAAAAGTTGATAAAAAACGGCAAAATATGCAATTACCGCAATTTCCGTAAAATCCAAAAATTCTTATTAACATAACATCAAAAATATTACAGCTAAAAACTTGAAACTTTCACCAACTACTAATAATGGTCACAAAAATATTCTATAAAAATTCCAAAAAGATTCGATCAATTTTGAATTAAGAATAATATTTTGAGAATTTCGGAAATTTCTCATTTTTTGTTAGTTTTTATGTAATAAAATTTATGTTTTTTGATATTAAGACTTGAAAATGATCTCATTAACATATATGTCTATTTGATCTGAAAAAATCTCGGAAATTGTTAACTTTTTTCTCTATAACCGTTTGAAGTTAGAATTTTGCGAAATTCGTTAGTTTTACCTAAAATTGCACACTTTAACGTACTTAAAAGAAAATTGGTTCGACAGATAATTTTGATAGAGACAATTTCATTACGAATATTTTGGTGCAATAAAATATCTTTCGGACAACGAATCAAACATTTTACAAGAGTTTGATTAAAAAAAAATCGGAAAAAGTAGGAATAAATTATCATGATTATTTTTAATTAACGCTCAAAAGTTTTGTGGGTAATATTTTTTTCGCCATCTTATATATTTTTCAACACTGAATACGATAATATGATTATATGAATTAAAATCCACGTGCATCAATAGTTTTCTAATTATTTTATTCTATTTTGAAAATGAAATATTTTCGGTTATTTATACTCATAGGCATGCGCACGGGAGGGGCAGAGTGGGCAGTTGCTCCTCCTACAAGCTAAACTTTTTTCTACATAAAGTATGTAGATTACAAATAATAAGCAATTAAATCAGTCGTTATTGAGGCAATCATAAATCGAAACTCATATAAATATTACAATAATAATTTGACCATGATTTGTGATCTTAAAATCAAAAAATTCCAGATCATCATTGTTAAACAATTTCAATTTTTGTTACAGGCAAGTGGTTAGTGTTATTTTGTCGATAAACGTTTTAGCTAAAACTATTTTGAAAAGTGCAGATAACTGATAATAATTATACAAACATAGATAACTTTACTCGAAATGAAAACTCTTGCATATTCTTTTCAACTTTATTTAAATAATTTATTGCTTTTTGTTGGCTTATAATTTTATTTACATTAATTATTAAACTATTTAACACAGAATAAAAACATTATTTTCTAAACAAAATCAAAGAGAATCGAAAGTGGAGAAATATTTGATTTAATAATAATTCTATTTGAAAAAATATTATGGAAATGCAACAGTAAATAATATACAACTATTTTTATGGTAGGTATCACAAAAAAAAAAAAAAAAAAAGCATGCATTTTAAATGGGGTGAAATCGATGTTTTCCATAAAATGATTGAAATAACTTCAAATTTATAGGTTAAATGAAGTTTCAAATATTCCAAAAAAATGTACGCATCAAACAATACCAAACTAAGGGTAATACAATTTTTTTTCACATAAATCTGAAGAGTTCAGGCAAATGACCATATGATTTGACGTAGAATACCCCATACATTTTTTGTTATGACTTTGTTGTTTATGATTTACTTTTAATAGAATCTATTCTACCCAAAAATGTCTGTCTGCATCATCGTTAGAATAGTTGAGCAAAATTTTACCTCTCTTGCCTACAACGTCTGCGCATGCCTATGTTTATACTAAATAATTACTAGGTATTTCAATGGTTTTCAATGCTGTTATTGTGACGTAGTGGTTAAGGCATGAGTAATAGAATGCTACGGTACCGGGTTCGAATCTGACCTCGTAAAATAAATATTTTGCACTTTTTTCAATCGTGACAGAAAAGAGGTGCACGACAAACATTAGTACAAATTATATTATAGTGCATAAATGTTGATTCACGATAATTAGAGCTGCTTTATTTTATTTTATTATGATGTTTAAATTTTATTGTAATTTAAAATTATTTATAGAGTATTCATTAGGTGTATATTCACATATATGAAAAACTATTTCCATTTTTTGTGAATGTTGTGTGTAATAAAATACATTTTAGTTCAACATTCTTCAAAACTGATAATTATTATTGAGTATTAGTTGAAGCTCCTCTCAGAATCGTTTTATTGAAGAAATTATTTATCGTTTCATTAAAATTCAATACACCAGACAAGAGTACTTCACCTAAGATGCGAAGAACACACCAAGGTGCGGAGTACACACTTTTTAGTTTTAAAAGTAGTTGGTTCAGAACAATTCTATTTTTATCAAAATCTATGTTAGTATATTTTTCCAATCCATATTGTTTTAAAACAATTAAACGTGCATTAAAATTTGCAAGAAATTATAAATATAATAGAACTTATTAATATGAAATTTTTGGAGATAATAATAATATAGCAATAATACATTTATAGTAAAAAAATTGTACATTGATAGTAAAGCAACAATACTTATATTGCGGATTTGTGGAGTTAATTTAAAATTATTATTAAGTGATTTTCAATATTAGATTCTGAGTGATACGAAAATAGATTAGTTTTACAGTGATGTATGTATACAAATATTTATTGTTATGTCTAACACGTTTAACGGTGTAGTAAAAGTCGATTAAAAATTTTGTTCAGATTCTCTTCATTCAAAAATGTCGTCTACTTGGTAGGTACCATAGAGTGAACTTTTAATAAATTCTTAATAATTTATAGAAAAAAATGGTAAAATTTACTATACACATCTAATCTAACCTAAGTAAAATTAACTTTAAATATGATGTTGCTAGATACTTGAAATTT
The DNA here is from genome assembly GCA_025469315.1 of Stegophylla sp. TES_Ste_2020. Lineage (NCBI taxonomy): Eukaryota > Metazoa > Arthropoda > Insecta > Hemiptera > Aphididae > Stegophylla > Stegophylla sp. TES_Ste_2020. Next base: position 27,030 of record JAIPRM010000724.1, on the reverse strand, counting down.
TTATCATTTATCTACAATACTTTACTATAGTGTGTGTTTTGTTGATCACGGACCCCTGATGACAGACTTTTAGTATTCGCGGATCTCCATAGCAATTTTTTTTCGAATAAATTTGATCTTTTAAAATATTTTATGTTATAACAATCAATATTTTAATATTTATTTGTAAGTCCAGTATATAAAAACATACACATTTATTATTATTTTTTATAGCATAATCTTTTTTAATAATTTTATGTTATACTTAACTCTCTTGAAATTTATTTTAAATTTTTTGTAAATTTTTATTTTATTGACAGTTGAAATAGTAGGTATTTAATATAATAATAAAAATTATTGAATTTTTAAAATAGAATAATTAGAATTGTTGATGGGTGCAGATTTTAGTTTAACCATCGTACTCAGCGTCAAAAAATACATAAGGCGAAAAAACATTAAAAACCTTTTTAATAGTACGTAAACTAGAAATATACCATAATATTTGTCAATATTTCCGTTTTGTTCCAATCAAACTCTTGTATAATGTTTAATTATTCTTCCGTAAAAAATTTAACTATACCAAAATATTTTCAATGGAATTCTCCATCCAGGTACCAACTTTCATAAAGATCGGTTCTACTAATTTTCTTTTATGTACGTTTAGGTGTATAATTTTAGGTGAAACTAATGAATTCCTTCGAAATTCTAACTTTAAACACAAAAAAGTTGACCTATGATTTTCGAGATTTTTTCGGGTTAATAAGACATTTATGTGATTGAGTTCATATTAAATTTACAAGTCCTAATATCTTCAACACTGCTAATCAAACTCAATAAATAACAGAAAATAAGTTAATCAATTCATGCTTCCCAATGCAATGTAGCAATAATAATACGTATAACGATGTTTTTCAATAAAAACGTATACAGTTTTAGGTGTATTTACGAAGAAACTTCTGGTTTTACAATGATATTTATTTAATTTTTTTTTCTTCTATTCTGTGTGCAATTTTTCAAATACTTTTCCAAATACTCATCTAAAAGTTTAACCAGTGTCTTAAAACATCCGAAATTCTCAATCGCTCATTTATTAGGCATAATAGGTACCTAAATTAATATAAATTAGTTAAATAATCAATAAATATTGTATAAATAAAAAAAAAGTGATCTTAAAAAATTTTATAGGTCTAAGATGGATCGCGGCAAAACGGTCCGGTGGTGAATAGTCTTGCAGCGAAAAATCTTGCGGTGAAACGGTAGCAGCAGAACAGATGGCTCCGGTTCCGGAGACCCTAATTTACAGTTACGCCACTGCGTATTTTATAGGGTGTTCTGTATACACGTTAAGTAATCATTTTAATATTTTTGTACTTTTTTTAGAACATTTTTGGAACAGTTTTGTTTTTTTTTTTTGGTTCGTTATTATTAATAATTAATAATTATGCACAAAAAAAAAAATATATATAAAAAAAAAAATTCTACACAGAAAATATAATTTTTAAATTGCTCTCCTTGAATTTTAGGAGTTGATTGTTGTTTCCTTTAATATTGGACCCTCGATTTCAAGTTAGAAAATAAGTTTGTTTAGGTGTTTGAAAAAAAACTGCCTTGTTTTTTTTTTAAAATTTATTGAATTCAATTCCCATTAAAACTTTTAGTTTTTCCCTACAAAACTTGAGAAAGATAGTCAAAAATCCAGTTTGTTCAATTTTATATCAAATTATAAGTATAGCTCTGTTATACTTACGAGATCCTTGGGTCACCTTACACGGCAATTGTACCGTACTGCCTTCATTCACTTCAACACGAATTGCATCTGACTGAATGACGGGAATAGTATTGCTTGCACCATCGTCTTCACCATCAGCAGCACCATCGGCTTGTGGCACATCCTCAAATTTTCTATTTTCATCATCTACTGCACGTTTTTGTTGCAATCTATGGTGAAATTGGTCTTCCTGAACGGAACGGCATTCAGCTGTAAAAAAATATGAATGAATAATAGTAGATAATTAGTTTTATCGATTACATTTTCTAATAATTTGATAGGTAAATGTTGTTCAAACGATCAAACGTAGTTGGTACATATGTGGTTTATACGGGATGGGGGTCAAATGAAGAGAGGGATCGCGACAGACTCTGATGACTTTTTTTCTAGTTAAATAACTAAATGCTAATTTGCCATTGACCTAGTTTCAGGGTTTGACGGCATTTCTAATAACCCTTTTTTGCTTATCATAGGTGTTCTGGGTCACTTTTTTTAATTTGTCTAGTTTTGATCTCAAAATAAAACAACATCTGGTATTTTTTTCCCAAATATATTTAAACCCGTTACTAATAGGTTACTGTTATCGATCTTACAAAAATTACAAGTGCTTCTTAAAAATAAGTTATACGAACAATGTACATCAGAGCAGTGTTTGCGATCTTAAAAATAATATTAAGTATTAAAATTCAGGCATTTTCATAATAATTGTGAAACTTAATTTATATTTTATTAAAATAGTAATAAATGTCTTTTAAGAAAGATATTTTATTGGATTACGTTAAATTAAAAAAAAAAAAAATTACTAAAACGGTATAAAACAAATACAAAACGTATATTTTAGATTCTGAGTGGATCGAAGAAAAAGTGCTTTTACAATGGTGTTTATTATTTTTAGTTTTTTAGTTTTATTTTTCTCAAACACTTTTTTGTATAGAAATACTTGTCTAAAAGTTTCGATTAGCAACTCTCTGAATTAGTATTTGGCTTTAAATAGTAAAACTAGTGTGTGTAAAACAGCCCAAAAATAAAATAAAAAAGTTTTTGTAATAATAATGAGCTAAATGTAAATTTTTTTGTATAAATTGAAGCTTCGCTCTAAATTGTTTTGTGATGTTACACACCCCACAAGTTCCACCGAGGAGAGAAGAATATCCATGGGTCAAAGTCAGGGACGTACGCAGAAAAAAGTTTCGGGGGTTGTTTTGAAAATTTAAAAATCAGTTATTGATTATAAATTATAAGTTTCTTATTTCTATTTATTTTTTCTGGAAGTTTTAGCAGTTATGTTCACAATTCCAGAAATATGTAGATGTTTCTCTATGTACGATTAAAAATGTTAATGCATTCAATATTTTTTCGCTTGTTTTGTAACACAAATGCGTTTTTAATCTACGAAGGGAAGAAAAAGGGCGTTCTGTAGCTCATTTTATTAGCTTTAGATATCTACAATTTATTTGATAGCATTTAGCTGTTGGCCACAATAATTGTTTTTCATGTGTAGCTTAGGTGTTTTCCGTGTCTGTAAACATTTTACAATTTGTTTGTACTTACATACATTTACAACGGGCATACATTAATTATATTTATAAATCCTATTTGAATATTTTTATTATGATATTATTTCAAATTTTTTTATTTTTCCTTGTATATGTACACGTTTTCGTATAAAATTACTTGACCAAAAGTTTCGATCAGCAATATTTTTAATCATAATTTGTGTCTACATGATACTTTTAAAATGCCATTTTTCGAAATTTTAATAGTTTTCTCAAAATTTGGGAAAAAGTTTTCAAAATTTGAAAAATAATAAAACTCGGAAACTATCATTTTTTTTTTTTTTGAATCGAAATTTATGCAAATTTAAGTATAGAGAGACAATACTAAGAAAATATTTAGACGCTAGAAATTTTTTTAAATCTGGAAAAAATATTTTTCTAACACTTTTTTTCTTATCAAAAAATATTTTTTTAATTTTTTCAGTTAATAGTAAATTATAAAACTGGCCTATTAAAAAATTAATTTTTTTGTTTTTTTTACAACAGTTTTTATAATTTTTAAGTAATATTATCTCGAATAAACTGAAGCTTCGTTCAGACTCGTCTTATTGAAGAAATGATTTATCGTTTCTTTAAAATTCAATACATCCATAAGAACATTCCACGTGAGGAGTGAAGAAAACTCCAAGGTGTGAAATAGGTTCTTTTTTTAAATTCAAATTTGTTGGTATAAAATATTTATTATGCTTTAGCCAGCACTAGCTAGATGTAGTATAAAATTATATTATACCTGACTATTAAAGTATATTACATGATATAATGAGATATTGTAAGGTATAATAAGTAAATAAACCCAAACATTTCGGGGGGTGTTTGAACACCCAAAATACCCCCCTGCGTACGTCGCTGATCAAAGTATGTCCGGCTATTTTATAATATGATTTTGTAGTAGAGTAAATACTCACAGCAAATATTAACGGAAAACGATGTATATGAATTATGAAATAGATAATGATTACCAAGGCTAGGATTTGTATGCAATAAAAAATTGTGAAATATGCATTTTATTTACCAAAATATGCAAAAATATGCATTTAATTTTTTATAAGATAAACACAAAAATTTAGTTACAAAAAAAAATATTTATTTATTGGAATTCATCAATGATTGGTTGTTTGTCTTAATATAATATAATTGAGAAATAAAATAAAATAAAATAAGTTAGAAACAAAATTTATAATTCACATTCAGCAGTGGAAATACGTGTTACATGCTACGATAGCAAATTATTTACGAAATGTACAATAAAACATGCATTTTTCACACTCTTATGATCGAAATATGCAATAATATTAATTTTATTCAATATATGCAAAAATATGCATTTTATCCTAAATATGCAAAAACATGCAAAATAAAAATACCACCATTTATCTCATCATGAGGTGATTCGTGGACATTACTGACAAAATCAATAATTAGAAGTCGCAAAAAAAACATGCTGTAGCAAATAAATCCAAGCCCTGATGATTACATAAGTATTAAAAACCGTATTCTTGGTTTCTGTTAGTTTTAGCCTATAGTTACTTTTTATAAAAATCTTTTCAATCTCTATTGTCGTCGTAGTTAAAGTATTCTATAGTTTAAAGAAACGTAACACCTAAACTAATACGAGAAAAAATATGAAATCGGCAGGACGTACGTAGTGGACTTCATTAACGCATCGTGTGAATCGCACGAATTGTGTGCGTGCGTTTACACGTCGGCGGTTCCTTATACGAATCACATATTAAGATGTACACCACAGCACGTGCGTACACGTGACATTCTTGCACCACCTATGCGGTTCCTTTTATGATACGACGACTAGGGCCCGTAAAAGTCTATATCGGGGATAGAAAATCCATGGCACAAGAAAAATTTAGGAAAAATCAAATTATTCATTAAACAAGAATAAATAAAAGAAGAATTTCATTGGTAAATCGTAATTTTAATAGATTTTTTTTTCTTTCTATTAGTTTATTACATTCTTTTAAATAACTAATGATTCTAATAGTAATTTAATAAAATAATCGGAAAACGAAATTTTGAAAATAAAATTGCCGGCTTGCTAAAATATATTGAAAGGTATCAATGAAACAATTAAAATAACACATTTTTACTAGAAATATTTTTCGTAGTTTTATGACATTCGAGGAACAAAAAAGAAAAAAACTAAATTTTCGACACACGAATTCAGACAATTTGTCATATCTGTAGTACTTGTGTTCTTGGTATTTCACACGGAGCATAAAAGTCCCAGATATTTCCTCCCCTCCCCCCCCCCCGAAAATATTATTTTATGAAATGTATTTTTACTTGGTGATTGTACAAACGTAATAGGAAATAATATCACGACGGAGGGTCATAACCACGATGCATACGAATCGTTTATTTTTAGAACCGGCTGTGACGAAAACATGAATATTATAATACGAGATCGGCGTAGCGCGGGTGCCGGGATAAGCCACTACTGGCACGCGTAGACGACTATCCTCGCTCGAGGTCGTCGTCGTGCACCGCGGGTAAGGATTGCCTGCCTGCCCGCCTGCGCCCCGCCAACGGCATTCCGCGGCACGACGAAACCGTCTGTGGCAACAGCGGCGGCATACAATACCGAAATACCATTATAATAATAATTATTATTGTTTTCGCGTCTCCCTAGTCCGATTGTTATAGGCTCGACACGACTGTGTGTGTGTGTGTGTGTGTGTGTACATGTGTGTACGCCCGGCCGCCGTCGTGGGTATTGTTTTATTGGTGGCGCGGCAGAGGTTTCGATTGCTGTCGACAATAATAATGGGACTTGAAAACGCGCGGCGGCGATAGACACAAACACACGCGCACAATCATAATAATGATTAATATCAGATTATTATTTTCAAATTATAATGTATAATACGCGAGCGTAGGACTGGTGTGATGACTGTACACCACGTTTGTCGGTCATGCGCGAGTGAAATAAAAGTATAAGACGTGTTTTGACGACCGCGTGATTGCCCGTTTACGATGGTGGTGACGTTATATACCTCGCTTACAATATTACACCACGTATGTAAAATTGTTATTACGTGCAAGTCGTACACAAAAAGTCTGTGTGGGACGAGACAAACATAAATCAAGAAAAACTGCCTCGGCTGATTTTCAGAAAACACTTTATACTATTACAGAACGTATGTATAAAATCCGGTGCTAGCTCTCTATCTAGCGCGGTTGTCATACCAATAGTTCTAAAACAAAACCGATTAGTTTACCGGAAATAAATGCTAAACTAGGCGTGCTAGTAGGTGGTACCTAAGCTGCCCAGTTTTTAGAATCTGAGTGCGTTCTGCTAGTTTTTCTTTTGGTTAATTTGGGAAAAACTACCCTAAATTTAATAAAAAAAATTTTTAAAACTTTTTTTTTAATCTAAACTTTATGAAAATTGTAATATGGATGGAAAATAATATAACATATAAATTGACGAAAGAAATATGTGTAGGTAGTATGTGAAAAAAAAAATGTTTTATAAGTTCTTTTTAGAACACTTTTTTTCTTATAATTTTTTTTTCCTATCCCAGTAAAGGAACTTGCTAAGAACAAAATATTTTCTTTTTTAATTATAATAAACTTCATAATTTTTGAGTAAAATTGTTTTATATGAACTCAAGCTCCGCTCAGAATCATTTCATTGAAAAAACGATCTACCATTTCTTTAAAATTTATCATACTCACCAAGTCCCGCCCTAGGAGTAAAGAATGCCCATTCTACGAAATATGTACGACTCTTTTAAAACGACAATGCATTTTCAATCTTTCTTCTCACCTACATATTGTAACAAATAATATATATATATATATATAGTTTATACATATATATATATTTTTTTTTTTGTTAACAATATATAATAATAATACTTGTTCTCGATAGCACGAAAAATTCCTACAATAGAAAAGTCGCTTGGATTTAAAAGTTATAACAACCTTAACCTAACAAGTTATAACATTGGTGTCCCAATAATTTTTCTCTAGTTACGCATATGATAGAATAATTTTAACTTCATAAAAAGATAACTAAATGGTCAACTGGTTTTTATTTTGTCTCATTGTCAACACTTAACAAGATAACAAGTTAAGCTTCTTCTTTTGTGATTGAAATTTCATTAATGCATGCACTTTATGAATATACACTGCCACTTTTGAACAAATTTTGCAGTATTGTAAAAGAGATAGTTTTTATTGTACACATTTTGTTACCTTATTATTCTAGCTGAAACATAGTTTTATTTTTATTTAAGTGACATCAGGTATTGATTAATAATTTTGTGAAGGAAATGTCACACACAGATTTGTGGTCTCAGTCTTACACATGCACAGCATAATAAATCTATTACTAAAATTTAAATATAGAAAGTTTTCTTATCAACTTTTTAGATTTATATATATATAAATATATATATGGGTACTAGCGATTAATTTGGGTGGTTGTCGGCCAACGCGATATGATAACGACGACAGCAATAAAAAATAACGTACTTCGCACCTCGAAGTATTCTTCCCTCCTCTAGAGGAATACTCTTAGGTATGTTGAATTTTAAAGAAATGATAAATCATTTCTTCAATAAAACGATTCTGTGAGAAGCTTCAGTTTATATAAGGCAATTTTACTTAAAAATTATTAAGTTTGTTAATATTATAAAAAAAATAATTTCTTACTCAGCCCGTTTTATATTTCACTATTAACTAAAAGAAGTAAAAATAAAAAAATGTTAGAAAAAATATCCAAATTTTTTTTCACATTTTCAAAATTTTCTTGCGTTAATATATCTTGTCTATATTATCTCGTCTTTAATTAAATTAAATTAATTTTAATTAAATTTTCATGAAGTTTGGATTAAAAAAAAAAAAATGTTTCTGAGTCTTTTTTGTCAAATATTGGTAGTTTTCCCAAATTTTGTGAAAACTAATGAGAATTTCGAAAACGACCTCTCAAAAGTACCATCTAGAAGCCAATTTTGATTCAAAAAGTTGCTGATCAAAACTTTGAATAAGTATTTTTATGCAAAAACGTGTATACTGAAAAAAAATATTAAACATCATTGTAAAAACACTAGCTCATTCGCTTTATTCAGAATCTAAAATTATTACTATGTATGTCATGAAACCAGAAAGATTTTTTGTGGTAGTATGGGTATAGTTACTATAGTGAGGTACCATGTTGTAATAATAATTAAAATATAGATCATTAAATATTAAAGATAATTGTGTATCTGTGTGTGAGGTTAAACTTGTTAAAAGTACGAATAATCTTAATGGCCAGAAACGAACTAAACTTTTAAAAAGCAGACATACTTCGCACGATGGGTGTACTTCGCACGATGGGTGGTATTCTCTTGACGGGCGTATTAAATTTTAAAGAAACGATAAATCATTGCTTCAGTAAAACGATTCTGAACGAAGGAAGTTAATAATATAAGAAAAAAAAAAATGCAAAAATTCGGAG
>JAIPRM010000724.1:0-18166 GCA_025469315.1 Stegophylla sp. TES_Ste_2020 | reverse complement strand
TTAAAATTAAAAAAAATTAAACCCAACCTCCCTTTTTACATTGATTTATGGTCTCGTTATCCGCGGTTTCGTTATCCGCGCAGGTTTGCTGGAACGTAACCTTCGCGGATAACGAGGGATTACTGTACAAATATTCTGATATGTATAACCAACGGTCCTATAAAAATCTTGAAAATTGTAAGTCAACATTTTTTTTTTTTCATAACCGTAGTAAGTAAGTATTTTGACGGAATTGATTAGTTTTACATAAAATTACACATTTAAACGAACATAAAATAATTGGTTCAACCGATTTTTATGAGTACGGAAAAATTACGATAAATAAAAATAAGCATTGATTAATTTGTTACTAATTAATAATGTTTGACTATTTATAGACATTTGAAAAAATTTAGTGGATTTTATTCGTGTACCTATTATTAGAAAGAAAATTAATTCTAAAAATATGTAGCTCAAAACCCAGGGATATCCTTAGTAAGACAAAATGCCAATTACACTAATTACTGAGAGGTTGACCAATTATTAATTTATAAGAGTAGATTTGTATTGCTATTTTTATTTTTATTAAGACATTTATTACCTCATAAACACACGCGCACGCACGTACACAAAATAAATGGAATACCCAACATTATTAAATAATATTTTGTTAAATGTATCCTTATCGCCAATTATTATTATTATTAGTATTTGAAGCTTTCGCTCAGAATCGTTTTATTGAAGAAATGATTTATCGTTTGTTTAAAATTTAATACGCCCAACAAGAGCTTCTCACACGAGGTGCGAAGTATGTCCGGGGCTTTTTATTTATTTTTTTATTTTAGTCCATTCTTTGGCATGATAATGTGTGGACGCTAATTGAAATCGAAGTGCGTTCTAATCTGTGGTGTTCCGGTGTGCGACAATACGCGTGATGATTGTACATGTATAAATAAAATATTTTTATGGTGCTTTTTATATAGAAATCCCGGGATTGACGACGGGAGAACGGGGAGACCGCGTGCTAGGAGACGGGCCACACACAACAGATCTCGCGCCGAGCTGAAAATACATAGTTTATCGCCGTGCATTGCACCGGGGCCGTGCGGTTCAAAGAGTGCAAAGCTCCTCTAAGCGAATCGGAGCGCGGAACTTCGAGGTATTTATTCCGCGCGGCCGCCGCACCCACGCGTGCCACATTATAATATTATAGCCACGGCCGGCGTTGTTATTAAAACGTTTATAAAACGCGCGGTCAACCCGTCGCGCGGCAGCGCGTCCGTACGTCTGCGCGCGGTCACGTTTATAATTAGGAGCGCTTAGACCTGTAACGACTGCACGGACAGCCGCCACGTTTATTGGCATACAGTGCGGTGATGCAATTATTATTTTGTTCGCCGTTTTCTCTCTGGTGGAAAATAAAATTAAAAAAAAAAAAAAAAAAAAAAAACAGGAAAAATTGGCGAACAGACAGTCGATAACGTCGTAAAAATATTACACATAACAAATATCGGTGATACGTCGCGGGTTCATGGAAGGGAAAAAATTAAAGAAAAAAAAATTAAAATAATAATAAACTTGGCGAGCATTTGTAGTTGTTTGGGTGCGGTTTCTGGTTGCGAAGCCGAAATTCCGGGAAATCGAAAGCACATAGGTGCAACCACTACTGTTTGGTGTGGCCTATACAAAACCACGGTTTTCTGTTGTTATTGTTTAGAGCTACTCATAACACTTCCGGATATGGGATATTAAAATATATTGATAGCGAGTATACGCAATAAAAATAAAGCCACATAAAACAACAATAAGGATGATAAGTGCACTGTGCATAATGTTATATACAGAGCACCTAGAATGTATTACGTAAGTATTAAGAAATTCGTGGTATTAAAACTATTCCTAGAGGCTACAGAACGAGTCACATACACACTTACAGACTTTTACGGACACAGTTTTACACTTTACGGTAGGTTATTAATACCTACCATGATTGTTGCAGGCTAAAGTTATAACGTTTAGATAATAATATTATAAACGAATATATTGTAATATTATAATATGTAAACGAAAACGAAGACGGCAACGTGGTCGTAAAAAGATTACTTCCACGTTATCGTTACCATAATATTTTATAACAACCATCTGCTGCGGTTGCTTCTGGAGTTGCCATTTTTACATTACAGCACACATTGAATAACAGCCACGCGGTGGTAGTGAATAGTAGTGTGTGTGAGTGTGAGTGTGTGTGTGTGTGTGTGTTTGAGTAAAATTTGTATAATAATCGTGTACGTTTCGAAATACCAACGACAGACGGCAGAGCAGTAAACAACCACAAACAATTATAAATCGTTGTTTTGGACTGGGAAAAAAAATTAACAAAGAAACGAAACTTGGCCTACGCACGCAGCCACGATCGTTATCAAACATAAATTCGTTTAAATATGCGCGATCACGCGGTGGTGGCGACGGTGATGGTGTGTATATATTCAATGACGACGATGACAGCATATTGTGGGTGGTAAACAACGAATAACACGTATTACCAATAATAATAATAATAATAATAATAAGTATAGTAAAACAATAGACGATAGGTGTAAGCGAGATGGCAAGGGGCGGTGTTCCGGCTTGGGGTTGTGTTCGTCAGTCCGTCTATCTGCTATGAGAGTCTCAGAAAGACGAGACACTACATTACATCATAGTGTATTATATTTTAATACACTCTCGCCCGCATCATGAATAGGTTTCAAACGGTTTACAACCAAAACGATAATCTGTGGTCAACGCGTATAATGTGTATAATACGCATGCACAATGCACATGACGGCGATATTATTATTCAAATTGTGAAGCTAAGACAAGCCGTCTCGGGTTTCTTCTTCGTGTGTGTTATATCACCTATCAACGATAAACACGAACTTCTTACCGAAGGATTATTATCGGTACTGGAGTAATTAGTCAGTGGACACGGATGGTTGGACCGGATGACGACGGACAATCGCTCCGATGATTGCTGTGGTAGACAATAATGTACGCACAATGTAATATATTATTATAAAATATAACGATTATGTGTACATAGTTTTATTGTGTGGGCATATTATATATTGTATACAAGTATACACGACAATTATGAAATGTTTATATTGACAATTTGTTTGGGGACCGCGTGGTGGTCGTCGGTGGGATCAAATATACGACGGCAACGGCTGTGTATATACGTATACACTGTAAAAAACAATGGACAACGAACAAGAGTATACGCGATGTGAGGAAAGGGGTCAAAAAATGCGATGACTATACTATACTATATTACATTATAACGACAACATCGTCAGCTGTTGGGTGGTTTGACACCACTCCTTTCTGTTGTGTGTTCCTATAATATACTCTTATATTCTCAGTCCTTCGCAACGCATACGCCGTAGAATATGCTACGCGTATTAAAATTTCAGTCGAAATCATATGGTCTAAACGGGTTGGGTCACTACCGGCACCACTGCAGGAGTCTCGGTTTTTTGGAGTAGGTACGTCCGTACATAATTTAAAAATTTACAACGTATATATGCGCGTTGCAAGGTGTGCCGCAATCACTGTGAATATAGCATACACCTAGGTTTACATGAAATTGGAAATCGGGGAAACAACGCTTTGGCCCACCCTGCACGCATAGTTTGGAAAAGGCTTATTACGCGGGTCCTACCTCGTTTTATATACGTAAACACATAATAATACACGCGTTATAAAATAATTTGAATGCGCGTGTAATCGTCGTTTTGCTTTCGACTGCGGTGGCGGACCGCAGTTCCTGTGAGAGGCAGCTGCTGCTGCTGTTGCTGCTACTGCACCTCTCCTCCTCGTGTATCACGCATCCTTATCCTTACCCGCCCCCTACGCCTGCTGCATCGTTGTCGCGAGCCGTTTTACTCTTTTCCGGTGCGCACGAGCGACAACGCACAGTGCACAAGCGTTAAGAGGTGGTTCCGCAGTGGCGGTGGCAGCTGTAGAATGCAACGCAGACGGGTGATACACGGGCACACAAAAAAATAAACGGGACTTGCGACGAGCGAGTTCAGTACGACGAGTAAGAAGCCGCCGCCACCGCCATCGGCTATTTTTAATATTAACCCTCCCCTCCGACGGCGGCAGGCCAGCCGACGATTCATCACCGCCGTTGACGTTTAATATAATACGAAAACGCGCGTTATTCACGACGACGACGGCCCACTGGTGCACGGCTGCAGAAGGAGCGAGCAATTGTCGTCCGCGTGCGTGTCCTGTGATGAATTACAAAACAAAAAAAAAAAAAAATATATGTCTTTGGCACATCGAACACACACACACACAAACATTAAGAGCATCACAACGATGTCGGGGCGCGTGTATTGTATAATGAGTTTTATTCATACATTTTTACGTTGACTGCGCCTCGACGACGACGGCGGTCTGAAAACAATAACCATCGTTTCTCCACAGCTGTGTATAGAAGAGACGTAACGTCGAATTATTTTGTAAAAAGTATATATTATTATGCGAATCGTAATACGAATACCTACATAGGTATTACCTACCACCCGGACGACGACCACGGTGGGCCAACTATACATATTATTTTCAATATCGGTAGTTTTATTTATACGCGTATACGTATACATACACATACACGAGTCCCCGTCCGTTGTCATGCCCTTGTGCCCGTTTCCCAAATACGGGGAGTGCCCTCTGGCTACGCGGCTTCGATATGCAATGAAACGCAACAACAATAATAATAATAATAATAATAATAATAATAATAAACACATGAATACGCGCAACCTACGTCCAGTGATCGTAAAAATTTAAACGCACACCCAAAATTCAAACACACAAGCACTTTACCTAATAGGACGGCGTACAGTTTTCACACGGACGCGGCGGTTTTTCGTCCGTCGTCGATTTATCGCGGACGAGCATTTCCGTTTTGCGCGCTGGTGTGTTCGCGCGGCGGCTGCCTATGGTGGTGCAATGTATGTATAGAAATATTACCACCGTCTTTGCCGCCAATGCCACTATCTCGGCACACTCACACACACCTCAACACTTTTACTAGTACACGTTATGTATTATAATATATATTCATTGTGTAAATGTTATTATTAAAAACTGATGTATCGTTCATGTACGCGTACCCGTGTCCCGTATCATGTGTGTGTGTGTGTGTGTGTGTGTGGGTGAACAGGTATGAGGTGTGTGTAAGTGTGGAATTGTGTATGGGTAAGTGAACGCATACACACATACTACATATATGTGTGAGTAAACGATTATGTGTGTGTGTGTGAACACATACATGTATATTATGCATATGTATGTGTGTGAGAGTGAGTTCGTATGTGCGTGCGTGCGTGTGTGTACATAATATATTTATAGCCCCGTCCCGGTCTGAGCGGGCTGTATAATATTATAGCCTTGTGTCGTGCTGATCGGCGGACGAACGTGCGCCCGCGATATCGCCGTTATCTTGTAATATTATTGCTACCTAATTACGTAGACTATAATAATAATAATGATATTGATACGGCCGGTAGTTAGTCTCTGGTCTCGGTCGAGGCGCCACGCCGTCTGTCGTTATCACACACACGTTAAACGAGACACGCGACGCGACAAACAATAATCACGATAATGGCGATATAATACGACATAATACACGCGACCCTTTTTTTCCTTTATATTATTTTCTTATTCGTAGAAGTCAGCACTATGATTTCGCAGTGTAATTCGTCGTCACAAGGTGCAATTGATTTTCCCCTTAAACATAAACGTTCAATTAGTCTATCCATCCCTTTCCATCATCACACTTATGAACTCTTTGCCAATTCGTTCGCCATCTCTTAGAAGTCTCAGACGTCAGACGGATGACCTATATTTCGTGAAATTACTGTATTTTTCCTGGGAAAAGGCAATAATTTATTATCAGAATAATAATATCGCCTAAATCATTATCGTACGTTATTCGATTATTACCGTAAATATGCGTTTTAATTGTAACACTAATTATATATTATTATTATTATGTTTTTTTTTTCAGTAATAATTATTAGGTATTTAATAAGTTATTGAAATTAAAATATGAATTAAGCAATCTTGTATGGGGAGGTCTATTAATAATAATTATATGCATTTTTATAATAATTGCAGTGACCATTAAAAATCTGGCAATTCACTTGTCTAATTTGTAAGCAGGTTAAAGTGTATAAACCGGATTTGTGAATTCAATCTGTTTTGTCAAGATTCACTGATTCAATCCGTTAGCCTAGGATAACGAATTAATTAGACGAATCTAAATACACACTTCTATCCAAAATTTGGATTGAAAGCTACCAGTTATTAATAATTTTTTTTTTTAACGAATTCGTTTATTTTTAGCTTTTGGTATTGACCCTGAATATATTTATCTTTAATTTATTTGCCTGATTTTCCTTTATTTTATATACAAAATATAATAATAGATAATAATGCAATAAAACTATAAAACAACAATAAATGTCACTAGGGATTTAGATTTTTTTAAAAATAACAGGAAGTGTACTTTAATCATTTACATATGTTAAATATTTATATGTTCTCCACCGGTACAAAAGATAAACTGTAAATACTACATAATATATATAATATAAGCACCGCACACCAATGATTTTATTATAATAGAAATGGATAAATGAAGTTGAACGATTTCTGTTATTTATTTAATATGCATACACTGTTATTTAGATTAAAATTTGGATTTAATGCTTAATATCAAAAATCACAGGTGGTTTCATTCATGAATTTCTTTCTTGATATTGGTTAAACACTATTACAATCTCTATAAGTATATAGGTTTCAGTGTATTTTTTTTCGTATTAAGTGTGTATACTGAATGTTATAAAAATATTACGTGTAATTTAAAATTATTTAAAAGTTATTAATTGATTAGTTTTCAAAAAATCATGCAGTACTATTAATACATTATTTATTTTTATTTTGGTTTCACCTCAACAGCAACATCAGTATATAATAAAAAAGCTTTTAGTTTTAAATTTTAAATTTTATTAATTAACACAATAATTATTACTGTTAATAACATAAACTTTGCTCAAGAAGCTAAAATTCTTTACAATTAGATAATTTATGTAGAGGTGAATGATGATGATTAAATATGATTTATATTGCAATATCATGAATAGTATAATAATTGTATTGTTATAATAAATACAATATTATGTATTATTTATTATATGATAATGACTTAGGTAATAAGTAGACTGCCGCACCCGCAAAAAGAAAGATGAAAATGAAATGAATGAAAATAATTGTCGTCGTCCCCACATACCGATTATGATGCGTTTTGAAAGATGACTGCGATGGCTTTAACAATAATTGTTATTGTTTTGTCGGAACGCTTTCCGTAAAGCCTGGACCACGTTATATTAACCACGGTCGATGTGTGTTTGTGTGTTTGTGCGTGCGTATGAACAGTTGGAAGAGAGATAGACAAACACACAAGCGTACAACGACGTTATTGTTATTATTAGATTTACAAGCGGCGGTGGCGAAGGAAATCTGCGGGCTGCTTTAGGGTCGACAGTGCAGTCAAAAATTAGGGGAGTCCTGACCCCCTCGTATAAATAGCTCGACCCGTTTTGATGAGTTCTCCGTTTTCGTTCTCATATATACACGCACGAATTTATACGTTATGCACGCAAAATTCACTACCCCTATAGTACACTACGGCTTCAAAAACGAAAAAAAAAAAAATAACGCATTAGTCATTAGGCGCTACTGTTACTGTTCTACCACTCGAACTGCCAAGGTGCGCGTATAACTTGACATTTCGTACTGCGACGGCGGTGGTTCTCCCTTCGAAGTCGTTTAGTAGTAAAAAAATAATAACGTGACGACGACCATGGGGTGGTGACCTAATGGCGGTAGACTGATGGCGAACGGAAGAAAGGGCGCGGAAGGGATTGTATGTGTCTGTGTATAGACACGGTGAACGGAGTTGCAGGGGACGCGCCGTGGGGGACACGGGACGATGATTAAATATATGTATATATATATAAACACATATTTATGTGTGTGTGAGAGAGTGAGAATGTTATAAAATGAGAAATAAAATGAAACGAAAGGGCGTCGACTACGTCGTCCAAGTGGTTCTGTGAGAACCACGGCTAAGCGATTGATCGGGACGCGTCGGGTCGCTATTAAATTACGCACTATATCTTTCTCCTAATCATCCGCATGCCGAATATTAAAAACAAGGACAGCTAAAAGATAAATATCAAAAACTGATAAGAAAAGGCTAACGTGCGTTATCTACGCATGTTTAACGGTTATAAATTATCACTACTCGTAATGGTCGTAATATTATACGCGGAGTATACTCCGTAACAGCAGCAGGTGTGCATATGCTGTAATAAAAATACGTATTATCATATTGTTTACGACCGACACCGCGCCACTGTGGACTACTGAGGCTGGAGCAGCCTATATTATTCAGCTATATGAAACTAAAAAAAAAACACGGTGGCGGTAACGATTGCATAGGCATCGAGATGGCCGAGATAAGCGCATTATGTAATTATTAGTCACAGGCCACAAAAATTTTCACGAGGAGACCTAAAAAAAAAAAAAAAAACCAAACAAACAGAATAGTGATGGAAAAACGTGCGTGGCCCCGAGGGATTGTGCGTGCGCCCTCGTCCGCTCGTCTACACACGGACCGGTAACCCAATATTACTTCCGGACATACCTATACACGGAGTCAGTCGTTTATGACCACCATATACTATATAGGTTTAAGCATAATATATTTCGGATACTCACCGACTTTGATCACGTCGGCCAAGACGATGGCCGCTACCAACAAAAACGCCGCTGTCCTCGTGAAAGCCATGCCGGCGGTGACTGGGCCGGACCGTTTGACGGTCTTCATATGGAAGATCTCGAATGCGTGTCTCTGTGTACAACAAAACGAGACGATAATAAATAATAATAACCAAAAACCTTATACTATCGCTACTGTGCGCACAGCACGGAGGACGCACGGGTTCTTTCGGGCTGTGCAGCACAGCGAACTGCGGAAAGGATGGTTCTTGGAACGTGAGTGTTGGCGCGCGAGGTGGGTATCTTTTCCGGCAATCACGACGATCGCGGATAAAAATTCGTGTGCGCAAGCGCGCCAGGACCGCACATAACAACAATACGCGCGTATTTTACGTTTGTACTCACCGACGACGACGACGACGACACTCTTGACAGACGGCAGGTGTTGTGTGGTGTGCGTGTGTATATGCGTACTCGCGACGGCTGCAGCGGTCGCCGACAGCAGGAGACACCTTGTGCAGAGCGCGTGAACACAATGACAATAATAACGAAGACGACGGGCCCAATCGGTTTCCCCGTGGTTATTATGTGATTTATTTATTATATTTTTTTATTCCTCTCTGGCACTTTGTGCGCGAACAACCTCTGCAAGGTCACCTAAGTGGTTACACTTCTGCTGGAGTCCCGTCCGCTCGCTGGCCAAATTACCGGAACGACTGCGTCAACGACGGCGTTCAGCTACGTTCGAGCACGCGCGCTGCTTGACGTACGCCGACGCCACGCTCAAACCGCACTCGGGTTCTCAGGTCGTCGGGTGAACGTGGTGCCGGTTATTGTACCGCTAAGCGTGTGAACTTTAGGCGCGCGAGCAAGAGATACAGCGAACCCTAACGTGTCCACGATCCCTATAAGGCGTTAGGCGCGAAAACCGATGGCAGCGAACCGGCTAGAATAATTGATGAGAAATAAATAAATAGATAAAAATAAAAATATTACGAAACTAACAATGAGCGCTGAAGTAACTTATACGTGTAAAAAAAAAAAAAAAAAAAAAACCAAACGGGTAATATAGTACGCGACGCACGACCGTGAAAAGTGGTCGCCGGTGGCCTACGGACTAGGACGACGCGTGTACGCTGTTCGATAGACCGTCTGCGAGTGAATGACTGTCGAGTGTCGAGAAATAGTGGGTACGCGAGGCCCGTAGTAGTCGTGTCGTGCGTGGCAGTCCGTGTGCGTGTGTGTGTTGTGTAGCATAGCTCACTATGGACGAAAAAGCCGTCTCTCGTACACAACGATAATAATTTTAAAACGCTGTACTATGGACGGGCGCGTGAGCGTGCGTGCGCGAGCCGGCTGTTGTGTGCGGCGGCGACGGCGGCGGCGGCGGCGGTGAGTCGCCGACGTTTGTCGGAACCGGTGGGCTGGAGGGGATTGAGACGGGTGAACGATGAACGGAGGGGGGAATGGATGGCTGGCGGGTAGGAGGTGTCGGTGAGGGGGACGTTCGACAACGACCAAAGGGGGGTTGGAGGGGGTGATCTCGTGTCGGTTGGCGCCCAACTGACGGCCGCCGCCTCGGTCGTCGAGCGGGGCAACAGCGGCAGCGATGCCCCCCCCTCACCCGTCCGTCCGTATTCCCTCCAAACGGCCGCCGACCCGTCGACGTAGTTATATACAATAAAAACGAAATACGCACGCACGAACAATACACGCCACACACGACCGCGCGGATCGCAATAATAACAATAACGATAATGATAATGATAATAGTAATCACCGGCGTCGTCGTGTTGTTCTTCATCATCATCATCAGAAAAAAAAAAAAATATCAAAAAAAAGAAACAGTAAATACCAATGTATACGTTGTCTCGTCTCTGATCTCGAATGGTGTACTAGTGTACCCGATGACGGTGACGGTTGTTTGTTTTCGTTTAAATTTTTTTTTTATTTTACACTTGTACGCTACACTACAGTTATTTTTCTTTTTATGTCATAAACCCCAGTGCACAGCACAGTCTACCAAATACGTACCTGAATCTAGAAAAAACGTCGAGAAAAAATGGGGAAATAAGACATTCGAAAAAAACTAAAACACAAATTGACTGAATAAAAAGCAATATAAAATTAACAATTAAATATTGATTCAACATATTCAATAAAAAATATATTTTTTGATGATAGCAATACATAAATAAAAATAATAAAATTTAAATGTCTAATAAAACAAAATATCGTAATAGTACCTCATGAAAATTTAATACAGAAATTCAATTTTAATTTAAAAGTCTAATAAAAAAAATAATAATTCTTCAATAATTGTAAGTACACTTTAATGCTAAAATTTTATTCAACTTTAATTTACATCCAAATGAAAAATTCACACGTACTTAGCAGTTCTCAACATTTATATTTTTTCTTTTTAGATAACATACTCGTTCTATAATTTTTACGATTGGCTTTTAAGATAGTGAAGTAGTGTAATATTTTAGATTTTGAGTGGAACAAAGAAGCTATATAGAAAGACACAGAAACTACATAGAAGACACAAATAAGGAGAGTTTCGGAGCTTTGGGGACTAAGCCCCCTTCTCATAAATAAAATTGACAGTCTTCCCAAAAATTGTATGATTTTTACATTATTTTACGTGATAAAAATAAGTTTAATATAAATTCTAATTTTAAATGATTTTATCAAAAAAATTAACAAACAGTTTTTGAAATTGTTAGAGCCATTAAATATATAGACAGAGTAGATTGTATTATATTTTCAGTTCGTAATATCCAGAATTTTGCACCGGAAACCTATGCTGCACTCATTGACACACTTTTTCCAGTACAAAAGTGTTTCAATAAAAAAAAAATTATAAATTTTGAGCGCTGGACATACTTCGCGCTACGCGTATTCTTTGCTCCTAGGGTGAGATGCTCTTGGTGAATGTCTTGAACTTTAAAGAATCAATGAATAATTTCTTCAATAAAACGATTCTAAGGGGAGTTTCAGTTTTTTCAAGATAATTTTACATAAAAATGATAAAAATTTGTTATTATAATAAAAAAATTCCTTATCAGTCAATTTATAATCCACTATTAACTGAGAAAAGTGAAAAGCAAAAAAAAATTCACACATTAAACATTTTTTTGCACCAAAACAATACTCATACTATTGTCTATCTATATTTACATTTTTATAAAGTTAGGATAAAAAAAAATTAAAGGCGTTTTTATCAAATTTTGGATTGTTTTCCGTAAAATTTGGTGAAACTATTGGAAATTTCGAAAAATTACTCCTTAAAATAACAAATGAATTCAAAAAGGTTACAGGTCGAAACTTTTGCACAAGTACTTCCACACATAAAAGTGATTATAGATAAAAATAAAAATAAATATCATTGTAAAAACACTAGCTTTAAGGAGTTAACCTGTGGGAGGGGCGATAGGGGCATTCGTCGCCTCCGTGGGCAGTATAATGCGTGCATAATGTAATATACGTATCGTATAATATGTGTGCATTGTTATTTGTTTTTATATTTATTTTGAAACTTTTTTTTTTTTAATATATAATTATTATAATGGCAACATTAATATACATAATATGTTGTTATTTATCAGGGCTATAGATATTTCATATATTAATTAAATTCTATGGAAATTATTAAAATTTTCAGCTATTTTCTGAACACGGTTGTATCAGATAGTTGAAAAATTATAACCCGTAAAAGAACAATTTTCTTGATATCTTGATGGATTAACATAATGAACACTGAACAGTATGATTGCTTTCTGATTATAAAATAAAATTGTAGTCAACATTTGATGACACATGTTATTTTTCTCATTTTCGATTCTAATTAACTAAAGTATTGATTTAATTAATTAAAAAGCCGGACATATTTCACACCATGGGTTTTCTTTGCTCTTTGGGTAGAATGCTCTTGGTGGGTGTATTGAATTTTAAAGAAATGATAAATAATAACTTCATTAAAACGATTCTGACACTAGAGCTTCTGTTGATATAAGACAATTATACTTAAATTGTATAATGTTTATTTATATAAAAAATAAAAATAAAAATATTTTGTAAAACTACATTTCTAATATTATTGTCTATCTATATTTAAATTTTCATAAAGTTTGGATTAAAAGAAGATAGGTCCGAGTCTTTTTTTTTCAAATTTTGAGAAAACTAATGAGAATTTCGAAAAACGACACCTCAGAAGTACCATCTAAAGGAAATTTGTGATTCAAAAAAATTGCTGATCAAAACTTTTGGACAAATATTTCACTATTTCTATACCAATAAGTAATAATAATAAAAAAACATTTTATAAAGACTAGCTTCTTCGCTCCACTCAGAATCTAAAATTTTTATTTTATGTACCAATTTAAATGTTATATTTTACAAACATATAAGAAATGTTTGTGTATGATTCAATTGCTGTATCCGCTATTAGGTATCTATTAATAATATAACATATAGGTATTAACAACATTACATTTTTTAAGGTTTTTATATTTTGAAAGTAGGTGCAAAATAAATTTTGCCCCTTTCATAAAAAGGGCCTAGGTACGCCATTGCTTCACATCTAGATGTAATATGTTATGGATTTGATATTATACTGTATAAAAGTATATATATCATGAAACATGACTTCACTTGATTCAAGGAGATGTCAATTGACGCCACTTCAAATTATTATATGTTTACGTTTAGACGTGTTAAGAATATATAGCATCTTATAAAGGATATTTGGCTGAGGTACTTATTAAACCATCGTTATAAATAAGAAACAAAAAAACATTGAAAAAACTCTTTTGTTTATTCCTACGTCCGTCTCCTCTGCTCTGTCATCGGGCATGTAGTCTCATAAGTAGGGTCCGGATTTGTATGCATTTTCATATTTGTAATGAGTGTATGCAGCTCAAAGGAAATAAGAAATGTGGGCGATTTATGTAGCAGAGAATGCATAGAAAAAATTTTGTTCTGCATATAAATGCATATTTTAGGGATGACGGCATATTTGAAGAATTTTGCATATTTAAGCATATTTTATATAGAAAAGTTCATTAAACCAATTATTTTATTTTTATTTTTATCTTAAATAGTAGATTATGATTTATGAGTTCATGACGTTTATAGTTGGGAAATAAATTGTACTCCCAAAATCCTATATTTTGGTACTGTTTGTGTTAAAATTATAATCTCCTTTAGGCTCGCTGCACATTTAAGTTATTTTAATGCTCGGCACAACGATAACGGCGAGGTATATTCTCAAATTTTTCAAATTATCAATGATGTCACTAATGTGTCTCAGCGGCACCGTGGTACATGCATTTGCGTCACCGCACGTCAATATAACGCAAGTGTGAACTGGGCTTTATCGCATTGCGGTCGTTGGCAAAAATTCCGTTCGATTTATCCGATACAGATTTCCTTTTTAAAATTATATTTTTAGCCTTAAATTTATATGTACTATGCTACTAAATTATTTTTAGTTCAATGCGTGTATTATAAAACGTAATATGTTAGATCAGTTCACAATCACCCAAAAATAAATTAAATTCGTTATTCTGGTCAAACTTTGACCACTTGGTGATGCTATTACTTACTATTAAGTAAATTTTTACACAAATTTGATCATTTACACGGGTAATACACTGAAAATTACGATTATTGTATATTAAATGTAACTCTGTTCAGAATCGTTTTATTGAAGAGATGATTTATTATTTCGTTAATATTCAACAAATCCTCTAAGAGCATCCCACCTGAGGTGCAAAGAATACCCCAACGTGTAAAATACACACATTTTTTGTTGTAAACAATTTTTCGTATAAAAATACTTGTCAAAAAGTCTCGATCAGCAATTTTTTTTAAACCGGATATGGCTCTAATTTCACTTTTTGAATTTTTCAAATCTTAATTTTTTAGGGGGGAGAGAATTATTCAAAATTTGGATAAAAGACTCAGAAACCATCATTTTTTGATCCAAACTTTATGATAATTTAAAAATAGATAGACTATAATATGAGATACTTTTTGGCGTGAAAAACTTTCGGAGATGAAAAAAAAAATTTGGAAATTTTTTTAACACTTTTTTTTTCTCATTAATTATGTTCCTTTTCTTTAATTATAAGATAAAAAAAAGTAAAGTAAAATAAACTAAATTATACAAAAAAGTTGAATATCCTTCGCACCTCGGATATCGTTTGCTCTTCGGGTCAGATATTCTTGATGAGTGTGTTGGAAATGATGACAGTTATTGTTTTTTATATTATTAATTTTCTTTGTTCAGAATCGTCTTGTTGTAGAAATGATTTATCATTTCTTTAAAATTCTACACACCCATCAAAAGTATCTAACCCGAGGATCTAAGAATATCTGCGGTGCAAAATATGTCTGGCTTTTTTTTCATTTATTGCAAATAGTTATTTTGTTGATAACAATAAAATTATTATGATATTATAGCCTACTATCACAATAATAACGATATCCAACGAATATTAAAATTCACTTTAAATTTACAAAAAACGATTTTAATAATTTTGTGTTATAACTTGTTATATCAAATATGACTATAATGAAATCTATAAACATCGTCCTAAATAATATTGTTATACACTGATAAATTACAATTTGTTATTTAGGTAGGTACGTGACAACGAATCTAGGTCAAGTATCATAATGTCGAGTGTTGTAAAATCATATGACAATGTCATAAAAGTCATATGTTATAAAATTAATTTCTCATAAATGTCATGTGTAATAAAATAAAGGCGATAGCTTTATATAAATAGATGATAATTTTTAAAAGTAACTGTAATTGTATAGGTACATTTCAAATTTTTAATTAAAGTCAAAAGCTCTTAAACATTTTTAAAAACTTAATAAATGATAATTCAAAATAAAAAAAGCCGGACATACTTCGCACGATGGGTGTTCTTAGCACGACGGGTGGTATTCTCTTGACGGACGTATTAAATTTTAAAGAAACGATAAATCATTTCTTCAGTAAAACGAATCTGAACGAAGGAAGTTAATAATATAAGAAATAAAAAAAATGTTCGAAAAATGTCCAAAATTTTTTTTCACATTTTCAAAATTTTCTTGCGCCAAAATCTTTTTTTATAGGATTTTCTATCTATGTTTAAATTTTCATAAAATTCTGATCAAAAAATTATGGTTTTCGAGTCGTTTTTGTCAAATTTTTGGTAGTTTTTTCCAAAAAAAACATTGAAGAATTGAGAAATTCAAAAAATGACCTGTTTAAAGTATAATCTAGAGGCAAATCCGGTTTCAAAAAGTTATTGATCGAAACTTTTGGACAAGTATTTCTATACGAAAAGTTGTACACTGAAAAAAAAAAAAAGGAAAAAATAAATAAATAAACATCATTGTAAAAACACTAGCTTCTTCACTTCATTTAGAATCTAAAAGATAATAAATAATATTTCATTTATTGTATTTGTTCCCCAAAAATTTGGTTAAGACTACTCTAAATGTGACAAAAAGGTCTTTAAATTTTTTTTATTTAAATCCAATTTTTATGAAAATTTAAATACAGATAGACAATAATATGAAAAATATGTTGATGAAAGAAAATTTTTTATATATGTAGGTTTTTTTTTTTTTACTTTTTTATCATAAAATATTTATTCCTCTATTCTCAGTTACTACTTATTAGTGAGAAATGAAACTGACTGAGTAAAAATATATATATATATATTTTTGTAATATTTACAAACTTTTTGATTTTTAAGTAAAATGGCTTTATTCTTAAAAACTGAAATTCTGCTCAAAGTCGTTTTATTGATAAAATGATTGATCGTTTCTTTAAAATTTAATACATCCACGAAGTCCCACTCGAGGAGTAAAAAATATCCATGGCTCGAAGTATCAAGTACATCACATAACATTTATGAGACATTTTTTTTATGACACAATTTTTATAACATTTGATATTATGACTTATGACTTACGAAAACTTGACATGTTACCCGCAAGAAAACATATATTTTTTGAATCACTGTTGAATACAGTATATTTCCATGTTTATTTATATGCTGATTTGTGACATAGTAAAAATTCGACCAAAATAACAATTAATTATTATTTCATTTTTGTATGTTTGTATACTGAACTTACATATTATACATTGTGTACATATATATTAACGAATATTTTATAACTTATATGATAATATAACATAATATTATATCACAAATACCAACTGAATCCTAAGACTAAAATTTGTCCTGGCTTTTGAGAGAATTTGTTATAAATTTCAACAGGGGCTAAAAATATTTTTAGAGGGGCAAAGACCAACTTAGCCTCCCCCTCTAGTTACAACGATGAAGGATATGATATGCCATATTATATAGATTACATATATTAATTTATAGGTAACTAACCACCATAGATATATATAATTGCACGATACTATGTAGAAAAAAATATCATCAGACAAATACCAACAAAAACGTACAACATTTGACAGATGTTATTAAAAGTCTTCATTTCTATTAATATTAAGTTTTAACGGTCGAACTGTTTAAGTACAAAGCTCAATAATAAATAATTTTATGGGATTATTTTTTTTCTAAAATGACAACATCAATTTCTTAAAAAAAATGCGAGTCATTAATTTGGAAATATAAAATATAATTGTGCAATGTTTTGCATTTACTGGGAAATTTTAATAAAACGTGCAATTTCAACAGTTTTCTATTGCAATATAAATTCATTCTTATTTCTACATAAATAAGAAGTATATTTGAAAATGTATAGTTATTTTATTACATTCCTTTATTCAAACATGAAAACTGCATAATATACGAAGATTCATAACAGGTTATTGGATAATACATAATTTAAATTTAAAATGCAAGTAAAATACTTAACCTTTCATAACTCATACCCTTAACTTGTTGAACACTGTAAATTGTGAATAAAGTGATCTACTTCCTACCCAGCCGGAATACTCTTGGTTGGTATATTGAATTTTAAAAAATCGACAAATTATTTCTTCAATAAAACGATTCTGAAACGAGCTTCAGTTGACTATACGGAAAGATAAATTTCAATTTTATATTGATTAGATTTAATAATTTAATAATAGAATAATCGGGTGAGACACTTTTTGACCAAAAACATACCCTTCCCTTTTCGGCCGATTCACTTTTCGACCAAATTTTCAAAAAGGTCGATTCCCTTTTCGATCAAAAACGTACCCTTCCCTTTTCGGCTGATTCACTTTTCGACCAAAAAAATATTATTAAATAATAATTATAAATCTTTATGTAAAAAAAATAATTTTTGTCAGTTATTATTAAATATAGTAGTAGGT
>JAIPRM010000723.1:31712-49132 GCA_025469315.1 Stegophylla sp. TES_Ste_2020 | reverse complement strand
ACACACACACACACACACACACACACACACACACACACTCATACACACACACACACGCAACGCACACACACACACACACACACACACACACACACACACGCAACACACACACACACACACACACACACACACACACACACGCGAAACACACACACACACACACACACACACACACACACACACTCTACACACACACACACACACACACACACACACATACGCAACACACACACACACACACACACACACACACACACACACAGACAAACGATGTACACGACAATAACGTATATTATTATATTAAACTCGATTGTATACG
Source organism: Stegophylla sp. TES_Ste_2020 (assembly GCA_025469315.1). Taxonomy (NCBI): domain Eukaryota; kingdom Metazoa; phylum Arthropoda; class Insecta; order Hemiptera; family Aphididae; genus Stegophylla; species Stegophylla sp. TES_Ste_2020. The sequence goes on along the minus strand of JAIPRM010000723.1, from coordinate 48,813 downwards.
TGTGGTGTATGTGTGTAGTGCGACCACGTACCTATATATATATATATACGTTATATAATATCTTTATGTACATAAGTGTGCTGAAAGAGGTAAATAAATAATAATAATAATAATACAAATTTAAAAAAAAAAAAAAAAACGCATCGTCCACCGAGTGAGAACTCGTTTTTATCTGCGATAATTTTCGCGTCCGATGTTGTCTTCGGCGCGCGCGCGCGCGCGCGGCCGGCCATGTGCCGATTTATTATATTGTGTGTATACGGTGAGAGAGCGTATTATATCTGTGCATATAAATCGGCTTACGACGCGAGGCCGTGTCTTTGCGGCGGTCGAGACCGCGAAGACCGCGCGCCGTCCCGCGCATAAATCCACGGCCGCGCGATTTTTGCACCGCACTTGGCTTTAATCCGAATGTGTGCGCTCGTACGCTATTCTTGTACGCAACACGCACGCACGCGCATGTGCGGAAAGGTTTATATTTGTCTGCACATGTATGATATACATATTTGTGTGTACCATATACACATAGTAATATTTTGTAATACGTATTTTGTACATACAAAATTGGGAAGGGGCATTCGACCCCGACGAGAGTGATTGCCGCCGAGTTGTATTGTATAAAGTTAGGTAAGTGTAAATTTTTTACAACGGATAAAAGAGATTTGGATTTTCAATTTAATTTTTACATTTTTTATGAATTCCTATAGATAATAAGGAAGAGATCATAGCCGGATTAAGATTAAGCCACCCAAGTATCAAAGTGACAAGGGCCCATACAGTTTTAGACTGAACCACATTTTTTCATGATTTTAAGTTATACTTAGCGTAAATGAAGTACTAAGGGAGATGGCTTCAAGTCAAGCAAGAAAAAAAATGTATTTAATAAAATAGTTTTTGTTTTACAATATAATATATTACCTTTTTTTTTTTGTTGGCATGTTAATATATGTAAAACTTATCACTAAACTTTGTATTATCATGCATTATTATTTATATTAATTTGGCATCTTGACTTGTATTATACTACAAATTAATACTCTCATAGACGCATAAAATATAATATACATTGATAATAATTTTTAAGTTAAATTTGTAAATTAGTTAGAAAAATTTATTTTTCGCGAGCGAAGCGTAAGAATTTTCAAAGAATTTTTTGCCAAAAGGGCCCATATGAAATTTCCGCCCCGGGGCCCAATGAACACTTAATCCGGCCTTGGTAAAAATACACACATACACACTTTGAAATTGTCGTGTGATGCAATACAAATACACCCTAACACGTGATAGTACAATGACCAGCTCTTAAGGTTTAACTGCACAGTTTTTCAAATATTTTATTTTTTTTTTTTGTATACTTCCGAATTCCGTTAAAAGTTTTTCGCAACGAGAAATAAAATAAAAACTATATATATATGAGTCCTAGAACACTGATGTCGTAAAACACCTATAAAAATGCAATTATGATGGCCAAAAGGATATAAAATATGGCCAAAATATCTTCGAAGTCACTTAAAATGTGTATATTAGATTCTGTGTGAAGAAAATTGTTTTTACAATGACGTTAATTTTTTTCTATAAACACTTTTTCATATAATACTTATTCAAAAATTTCGACTAGTAATTTTTTGAATTAGAGTTTGTCTCTAGATGGTACTTAAAAGAGGTCATTTTTCAAAATCTCAATAGTATTTCCAAAATTTAAAAGTCTTTAAAACTTTGAAACTTTTAATAATTCAAACTTTATGAAAATATAGATAGACAATAGGAAAAAATATTTTGGTGAAAGATTTTTTTTTTTTTTTTTAACTTTATTTTCCTCTCATAAAAAATGATTTTTCTATTATTCGTTTTCTTGCCTTTTGCTGAAAAGATGATTTATCGTTTTTTTAAAATTAAATTTACGCATTAAGTTCCACCAGAGGAGCGAAGTATACCCATGGAGCAAAGTGAACGTTTGGTTTCTTTTTAAATTTAAATATTGCATGCGATCAAAAATAATAGTATTTAAAACATATTATGAAGTTTTAAAATAATTTCAGTAGTGATTTTTATCTCGATGGAAAATTGTTTATGTGACCAGAAGGATGAGCAGAACTAGTCCCTCCCTGGTTTTTCGAAATCAGACGGACGCCTAAATGTGTGTGTATAGGGATATATTTCATATACTCGTATTGTCGTTTTATCGTCGGTAGATATATGTGTTTGGCAGATTTTCCGAGCGCACGGCGGCGGTGTTGACGTGATGTGGGAGGAATTTTCGACGGAGGGTGGTTTACACCCACTTTCTGAAATCCATTAATTTTCTGCGCTTTTCTACGGCGCAACAGCGGACGGTGGCGCTAAGCATAATAGTGTAAGTACATAACAATATATTATACGTACAGGTCTGTGTATAATTAGTAATAATAAAATCATTTCTTTTTTTCACGTGCCAACGTCGAGCATTTATTTCCGTGCTACTGTTTTTACAATGTTGTTTATTTTTTTTCGACAAGTTTCGATCAGTAACTTTTTGAAACCGGATTTGCGTCTAGTTGGTACTTTAGAAAGGTCATTTGTTGAATTTCTCAATTCTTCAATTTTTTTTTTTTTTTTTTTTTAAAACCATCATTTTTTGATCTGAACTTTATGAAAATTTAAATATAGGTACACAATAATATAAGAAAGATTTTGGCACAAGAAAATTTTGAAAATATGAAAAAAAAAATTTGGACCTTTTTACACATTTTTTTCTCATAAATTTTTTTTTTTCTTTTATTTATTAGATAAACAAAAAGTAAAGTAAAGTATAGACAAGAAAGCCAAGACATACTTCGCACCATGGACGTTTTTCACTCTTCGGGTCAGATACTCTTGGTGAGTGTGTTGAAAACGACGATTATTATTGTTCTTTATATTATTAACTTCTTTCGTTCAGAATCGTCTTAGATCTGTCGTTTCTTTAAAGTTATACACACTCTTCAAGAGTATCTGACCCGAGGTGTGAAGAATATCCATGGTCCGACTTTCTTGTCTATACATCTTTTCTCTCACATCCAATATTTATTACAATAGGTCTCGTTGTATTACATTTTTACACGCGGTACGATCATCAAGAGGTAAATTTATGACGTTTTCCACCGGCACGTAGTTATTATTTTAAACGACGCGATTATCCGCCGCGGTTGCAGTATTATAATATGTACCCCGTACACGAAATCTGTTTATTGAAACGCGACACGCCGTATTTTATTTTATTTTATGCGCGTGTGTCGACACTCGGTGTCGATGATGATAATAATAATTTATCGCACCATCTAACAAACTATCGCGCGAACGGTTAACTGCAGCAATGCACGCTGGGGAGTGCGAAAAAATTATTTCAACCACCTGCAGCCATACGCGAGATTCGGATGGAAAACGAACGATAATAAAATAGCGTAACGTACGTGCGGTGTACGCAATAACATACAAAAGCGTACAATATTTAAAACGATCTGTACAAACGATTATATTTATATATATATATATATATAAAAAAAAAAAAATAGTATACGCAGACACCTATGTATATATTGTACACACGCACATAAACATACGCCGACAGCACGGTAGATTGAACGTCTGCAGCTCGAGTGACCGGTGTAGTAGTGCAGGTATATAATACTGATATAATAATAAAAAAGGAGTTTTTTTATTTTTTTTTTATTTCCAGTTTAACGCGCTAAATGTTAATAAAATACAATAATTTTTACTGGCGCGAGATGTAATAGCGCAGGTAGAAACGACTAAACAGTCAACTTCTAGGAATAGAAGGCTAAAATTTTTTTGCCTCCTTCGTAGAAAATTTGAAAAATTATCATACATTGTTCCTTAAATAAAAAAATGATAAACAAAATATATAAGTACATAATATGTGTATTATTTGATATGTAACGCCCTTAATTCAAACTTAAATTGATATTCCGAATGATTTTTCAATAAGAATCGTTTGTATGATTATTGAGGACAAGTTGCTGTACACAAAAACAATAACAAACTCCATCAGAACATATTTAAATAAAACACGTTAGTTTCCTCATTTTTTTCTGGGATTTTAAAGTTTAAAAACTGAATTTATCACCGCATAAACTTTTAATGAAATATGTAATATATTTTATTCAGGGGAATCTTATACATATTTTGAGAAATACAGACTCTAGTTATAATTATTATTTTAATAAATTTACCTAAACTTGCATAGAGATACAGATAAAAAAAAAAAAAAACTTTTATCTATAATTAAAACATCTATTAGGTAGGAAATATAATGTAATATCTCTGATAGTATTTATATAGACTTTGTATTTATTGTTTTATTAAATGGATTCTTTTATCGCGATTTATCCTAATATTTAACATGCCTATTTACTGAATTTATTCGTAGAATTAGGTAATATTTTAATTTATGCCATATTTTAAAATCACTTTTAAGGCAATGAATTTCCTTCATATACATATATGTATACATTATTAATTAATCAGAATATTTTGTGATAACCTCCTTTTTTGACGTTTGGTGTAAAGTTCACACTTAACGATCGTATCTAGTGAAATATAATAATTATCACGACCATATTATGACGTATGTTATATTAATATTATTCTCATCATTATTACTATATCGTTAATTTAACATGTACACTGATAGGATACATTCCTAAATAAGATATTGGTATGATGTAGCCATATGTACTTGGAAACAGAAAATGCTGGACCAAAGTAACGATTATAACAATGATATAATACAGGGGTGGCCAACATGAATATGCTCACGAGCCGCATGGATAAATTTGGAGAGCCAAAAAATGTCTTTTGAATTCATTTTAGAATAGTGTTTTTACAATGGTGTTTATTTATTTTTTTTTTATTTTTTTTTCTGTGTACAAATTTTCGTATAGAAATACTTGTTCAAAAGTTTCGATCAATAACTTTTTGAAACCCGAAACTCGATTTAGAGAGGTCATTTTTTGAATTTCTCAATTCTGCAATGTTTTTTTTGGAAAAAACTTACCAAAATTCGACGAAAACGACTCGAAAACCATAATTTTTTGATCAGAATTTTATGAAAATTTAAACATAGATAGAAAATCCTATAAAAAAGATTATGGCGTAAGAAAATTTTGAAAATGTGAAAAAAAGTTTTGAACATTTTTTTTTCTTATATTATTAACTTCCTTCGTTCAAAATCGTTTTACTGAAGAAATGATTTATCGTTTCTTTAAAGATTAATACGCCCATCAAGAGAATATCACCCGTCGTGCGAAGTACACCCATCGTGGCTAATCGTGCGAAGTATGTCCGGCTTTTTAGTTAATGTCATTGAAAGCGGATATCCGGTACCAATCATATTGCAATAGTTAAGGCAATTCACGGAATAGAACTGTAAGAATTATTACAACGTGATAGTTATGAAAAGTTTAAATAGAATTTTCGCTCTGTTGTGGATTTTTGTCAGCATGTCTCTATTCTAAAGAACCCGAAAATTAATAACTGTGTGCAGAATTTAAAATCAATTTTTGGAATGACAAATTGTTCTTGCGAATCACTTCATTGGACAGTGAAAATGTCAAATATCATTCAAATTTAACTAAACATCATCTTAACGAATAAGGTCGAGCCAATCTCAAATCAATAAAAACCCAAGTTCACGAAAATAAAAAGTAATAAGAAAAAATACACCAATTCAAAAATAATAAATATTAATTCATACAATGAAGAAATCTTATTTTGTTTTTAAAAAATTCTATTTTCACACGCTTAAGGTCGTAATTATTTAAAATCAAAAAAAAAACTTTGATCGATAAAAAAAAAAAAAAAAATGCAATATTATAAAACAAGATAATCGTTGTTATAAGAAACGAAATGCGAGCCACATACAACCATGAAGAGAGCTGCATACGGCTTACGAGCCACAATTTGGCCTCCCCTGATATAATAACAACTACCTGGATTTATTAATATTACCCAGATGCTTCGTAAAAATTGTATCTCATTATGCACGCACACTACTATTGCACCTCTATATAGGTGTTCGGCCGCGATAAATAAAGCGTTTATTGTAATTATTGTTTGTTTTTTTTCTTTTATGCATTTTTCAAACGCACAATATTAGAATAATCGTTCGCGACATGTGCGTTTAAAACTCGTCGTCGACATAAAAATATTAGCATAGTATTAGCACACTTCAGCGGAAATAAACAAACGTTTCAAGAAGATCAAAAAAAAAAAAAAAAAAAAAAAATTATAAAAAAATACAAATTAATATTTATTTTTTCGCCATAAAAAATTGGTATTTTTAATAATAATAATAATCGGTTGTTATGCACTCCCGCGTCTAATGGTCGGTAATTATTACTATTTATATGTGTGCGCTATCTAATACCACCGAACACCCGATATGGCATATATGTATATGTATAATACAGGGGTGGCTAGTGAAGAGACTCACGAGTCGCACCATTGAATGAAAAACGTGTAAGAGACTGGAGTAAATAAACAAATAAATAAATAACAAATGGGTTCTCGATTGTCTTCGAGTGCTAAGTCCTAACGTTGCATATAATATTGAAGTTAGGCAATGTTATTTTAAAATTCGTAAACTATGATTAATGTTGGTATATTAATTTGTGTTGAACTGTAGTTGAGTTACCACTTTTATAATATATTTTCAGAGTCTTATAACGTGTGTGTACATTAAGAAATAATTTTATTAAACTTCATCCTCAAGGAGGTAAACGTTTTTCTAAACGAATAAATTATGTCTGTTAAGCGAAACCTGCTAATTGGAAATTTGGTAGTCACCTAGGTACCTTATACTACGTGGTCAGTTTATTAAAAAAAAATTTTAAACTATAATAACCGATGATGAAAGATTTGATTTGATGCAAATGTTAATTTGCATATGTATGTAAAATAATTTAATTCTTTATCTATAGCAGTTCTCTATATAATAATAAAATAAAAACTGTGAAGCCAGCCGTATCCAGGGATGGTTGAAAGTATACATAATACGAGTTGAACGAGTTGAAACGTGTTAGCGGGTGAGGGAGTATTTTCGCTTTGCATCCGAGAAAAATTATTTGTTGTAAAAATGAAAATAAAAAAGTATTTCATTAAGAAATTAAATTTTTAAATTGTGTCTTAATCAGTGGCATATATTACGGGGGGAGGGGGGAAGCTAAAAAAGCTACAACGATTCAAATCAGACAAATGATCCTGAAATGAATTAAGTAATAAGTCTAAAAGTTTTAAAATGCAATAAAGGATTAAGAATGGGGGTCCAAACTGATATCCTTTTAGATTCTGAGCGGATCCCTAAAAAATTATTATCTTGATAATACATACAGTAACTTCCGAGTTCATAAACGATGTTCATAAATGAACAAAAAACACAAATATTATGCCAGTATATTTTCATTGAAAATAAAATAGTAAGTCCATTGAAAACAGTCCCTCGGTGCTGCATCTTGTGAGTAAATAAAGTGATTAACTTTAAATCTTTTAATATTTTACTAAATTGATGAAAAAATTAAAATTACATGTTTTCGATAATTTTTTTGTATGTATGATTGATCAGAAAAATGTTCCACCCCTAATCTAGGATGATGGTGAATGGTCGCGCAAAACGAAAATAATAAAAGAATATGGTTATAAAAGAATATGCGATATACGTGACTACATGCGCGGGGCCAAAAAATACGGAAAGGGGAGGGTGGAATGATTTTCGAAAACGGCTTTGCACTTTGCGACGCAAACTCCCGGCGCAATGTACATACGTGGTGAGGGGCAGAGGGCGTAAATGGCGTATTCGCACACACACACACATGTTGTAAAGACATAAGTAAGGTACATAATATGTACTATATACGTATATATATTATATATATAAACGTTTACGTACGTGTCAGTTTTAAATGGAATGACGACGCGGTGGTTGATTGTTTGTTTGACCACACTGTCACGTACGCTAGTGAAAGAGAGAGAGGAGAGGGAGAGAGGAGAGGGAGAGAGGAGAGAGAGAGGAGAAAGAGGAGAGGGAGAGAATGGTCGTATATATGTATAGAGGGAGACAGCGATCGAGTAATATCTTGTGGTATTCGGGTGAGGGTGTAGGGTATTGCGAAGGGTGTATTTGCAAGGGAAGGGGTGGGCAAAGCGCGTGCGAGTAGATTGTCGGCCACTGGCAGTAGTTGACGAGGGGGTTGGACTCCGGTTAAAAGCGAATACGCCGTCGCTACCGCCGCCGACCACGGTACATAATATATAGTAGCCGCCGCAGTGTCGAGTTACCGCCGCCGCCGCCGGCGCAAACAAACTCTCTCCCTGAGTAAAACGCCCAACGGCAGCGCTCATCCTCGACCCCCCCCCCCAACGGGTCTATTAATATTGTTTTTTTTTTTCGTACCCGTCCGTCCATTTAGCAACGTTTTTGTTTACTATTAATTACGATATTATATTATTATTTTCCATTATCGCGTTTATAATATATATATAATACACATACACGCACATTAAATATATATATATATATATATGCTGTAAACCAGTGTTTCCCAATCAGAGGGACGCGCCCCCTAGGGAGTCATGAGGAGCAAATTGCTGGGGAGGCGCAAGCAGTCATCACAAAGTAAAATTTTTAATTAGTGTAGAGAAAAATTAAAAATTTATAACAACCGTTATTTGGTATCGATAACATATATATATATATATATATATATTGCAATCGGTGTTTAGTCGCTAAACATAACTTATTATTATTATTTTATACTAATTTATTTCTAAAATTATTCATATTCATTGATTAATCCGTTATGTTATTTACTGTTATTCATATATTATAATAATTATTATCATCAATAAAAAAGTTATCATTCCGAATATTGTGTTGTTTATTTGTAAAGTATACAAAAAAGGTGATACATTTTTTTCATTTATAGGAGAGGGGAGGCGCAAGATTTTTGAAAATCTACAAAAGGGGGCGTAGAATAGAAAATGTTGGGAACCACTGCTGTAAACGGACAGAGAGAGAGAGAGAGAGAGAGAGAGAGAGAAAGAGAGTTAACCACTACACCGAGGATGCAGCCACAGGAATGTGCTGCTGAGGGGGTGGTCAAACTCTTGCCGACACTAATATATAGTGACCAACGTTATAAAATGACTTAACTCTCTCTCTCTCGTAATAACGAAAAACCGCACAGAAAAAAACTTTTATGATCATAATTAAAAGTCAAAAAATATTATACAAGCATTTATTATTTCAAACATTTTATTTTTATAACAATAATGCTCTTCTAATGGGCATGTAACTCTGTATTATAATTTTATTTTAATATTAAAGTCATACACAGGTGACCACAAGCCATCATTGGAATAGGGCACACGATGATCTGGATATATCGAAATATCACTATATTTTTACATTTCAACACTATAAGTGTGACACCAAGTTCCACAATAACGAATTAACTAGATACATGTTTTTAAAAATTTGATTAGGTAATATACAAAACTATAATAACCAAAAAAAAAAGGTCATTTGTTTTTAAAAAAATTGATATGAGGGGGGTGGTATTAAAGTTCAAAAAGGGCGTTGAGTAAATAAAAGTTGGGAAACATTGGTTTCTTAGTGAGTTCATAATTATTGAATTCTTTCATTTTTAAACGTTTTTTTTATGTTTCTGTAAACAGTATACTTATCTATTTAGATTTTGTTTGATAATTAATTTTTTTTTTCAATAATCTACTGGGATTATAAAACAATTGATAAAACAGACTGCATTCATCAATGTTATAATTTTGTACTTATATATCAAAATTAGCTGCCAAAATAACTACATACGCACATAAAGAAATTTTCTACTGCACAATGAGTGAACTACAAAATGCACAAAAAATGATCTCTGCCGTATATTGTACACGCTGCAATGATGTTATAATATGGGGTGCTTATACACTTCCCAAAATTTCAACCTACCTTGTATATAAAACACGTTATTCTATAACTCATAAAACAAATTTGTGATCATTTCTATTGACAATTTTTTTTATAAATAATATATTATGTATAATATTATATTCCATGTAATATGAAAATAAAACTAACCATCACCATAGGCGTAGCCAGACATTTTTGGCAGGAGGTGTAAGTACAATATTTGTACACCCATCCCCAATTTTTTTTCCCCTAAACCTTAACTGCATATAAAATAAGTTATTAATATAAAAAAAAAAATATGTTTCATATTCTGATTGAAGCAGAATAAATAGTTTTTTTACAATGTTATTTAATTTTAAGCAGTAAAATTAGTATTTAGTACTAAAACTAATCCAATATATTTGCCCGGAAACCTAATAGATCAGAATTAGGTTTTAAATAGTACTATAAAGAGATAATTGTTTCTTAATTCTCAATATTTTAAAAAACAAAGAAAAACTATTTCAAATTTAAGTAAAAGTGGTAAAATTTGCCATAAATTAGATTTTCACGGTATCGATTTTTGTAATTTAGTTATAACTCTAAAACTAATAGTACTAGAAACTTGAAATTTTCTGCTAATATCACCAATAATAACAATGTAATACATACTGAAAATAATATGACTTCTCTTAGGATAAGTATTGAATTTTGAAAATGACTCATATTTTGCAAGTTTTTTCCTTATACAATTTTGCATTCTTGATAGCATAAACTAAACATTTAATACAAGTATATTAAGTAATAAGTTTAATAGCCTTGAAAAAATCTCAAAAATTGTTTGTAAATCTTTTTTTTTATTTGTTTAAATAGTTGTATGATACTATAGATATTTTGTGTAAGATAAAAATATCTTTTCAATCCTTAAATTTTATTTAATATTAACTCTAAATTTAGTAAAAACAAATTTTACCATTAGATTCCAGATATATTTCTTTACCCATAAATAGTAATTGTTATATTGTATATAAGTTATACTGGTACTCGCATACAAAATTAAAACTGTTATTTCAAAATTAATCCATAAAAGTCATTTTTAGGTAAGACTCGCAGGGTGTGCAAATACATACCCCTGCACACCCCGTGGCCACGCCTATGATAATAATACCAAAACACAGTAAAATTAATCATATTCACAAATATTTAAATGGACACAGATTATTCTATTATTATCCATTCCAAATGTAATACTGCTTTAATCTGAAAATCATTGACGAATTTCGGATGGAATGTAAGTATGTGTAAGTGTAACTCAATATTATAACACTGACAATAATTATTGTTATCTATAAATAACTGAAGCTCCGCGTAGAATCGTTTTATTAAAAAATAATTTATCGTTTCTTTAAAATTCAACATACCCACTAAGAGTATTTCGTCCGAGGAGCGAAGAATATCCATGTCGCGAAGGATACTCCGCTTTTTTAGCTTGTAAACTACATTGATGAATAGTAGAACTCTTATAAAAGTTTCGCTCAACCACTAATGATCAGAAATGTCAACTAAATGGTACTTTAAAGGGCGCATGTGTGGGCTTGCGAAAATAACGAGAATAACCTTAAGTCGATAGAATGACAATGTATAAAATTAACATTTCGGATGTAAATTCTACTCTATGTACAATGACGTTAAAAGAAAATTATGTATAAAATATACGAAAAATTCATTTTGATGTATTTTTTATTCAATTATTGGAAAATAGTACAATTCTAGTTTCTAAAATAAGAAATTAAATTTCGTTATTTCAAATAACTCATTGATATTATACTTTGAATACATTCGACAGGTACATCAGTTATTTAAAAATATGCAAAAGTATATTATGATGTCGGATTTCTTAAACCCTAGTTGTAGTATAGCTATAAAATGAAAATATTATGTGTATGACACTATATAACAGGGATAATAAATTAATATTTTTGAAGGGCCATATTAAGTACGCAGAAATTTTTCACGGGCCGTCAAAATTCAAAACACATGTTTTTGCAATATTATATTATAGTAAAATTGATAGTTATGAGATAATTTAATAATAATAATAATGTAAGTGATGAGATTATGTTTTGTAACCAGTACATTTTCTGTCGCCGCCGGTAAAAAAAAATAAAACAAAAATAATAAACTATTACAGAATAACGCATTATATTATTGGTTTTTATTTTTTCTTTCCTTATTGGTGGGTCAGATAAAATTTGTTAGCCGGCCTTATACGGCCACCGGACCGCCATTTGGTAACCCCTGCAGCCTACTATATAAGACAGGGATTCTTAACCAGTGGTCCATGGACCCCTAAGGGATCCGTAGATGGTTACTCGGGGGTCCATGAAGTGGTTGTGAAGTGTTTTTTTTTTTTAAATAACTCAAAAATAAATTTGAAATTAATTCAAATTATGTTGTGAATGAAGAATTAAATTAGAAACTATTAAATTTATACTATACATTTTTACTATAAACTTTATTGAATGAATTATATAATACATTATACATATTATATAATATTTATTATTTTCGTAAGCACGAGCAGTTTTTCATATTTTGGTAATATCAAATATGTCTGATAATTTATTAAGAAAATAGTAATAACTTCTCATGAATTCCGCTACTTGAAAAACGACAACGGGACATAAGAAAGATTTCCTATTTTGTTGACCACCTTTGAAAAGTATAGAGACAATAGATATGTTGGTAATGATAACTCATTTTTTTTTCCAGACAAAAAATAAATTATTGTATTACTATGTATGTAACTATGTCTGGTATTATTATTAAAAAGTAATTTAAAATGTATTGTTTACCATTTTTTTTTTGGGGGGGGGTTCCGTTGTTAAACTTTTTCCTTAAAGGGGTTCATCGATCAGAAAAGATTAAGAACCTATGATATAAAATATCATAACAGAGATAAAATGCATATTTTATGGTTAATTTGAAATCGCCGTGATACCTAGTTCGATTTTCTCGGCTGCACGTGTATTAACAATTTGAATAAATAAACTATAGCGCGGAAATTTATTCAAACACATCAATAGAGGTCTTTTTTTTCTAAACTTAGTTTCATAATACACGTTCGCGTTTTACCATGGACAAAAAAAAAAAAATTCTAGAACCTTTATTTCTTATCATTCGTATCAAAGATCATGTTTCTGATGCACAATATTATTTTTTATTCGTTAAGAAAAACTTTCAGTGTTTTTTAATTGGAATGCTCGTTCTATATCAGACCCTCCGAAACGTATTTATAGCAGTAAAATAATTACGCTAGTAAAATATCTGCGATAAATCTGGATTCTTTTCTTCACTTGCAACCCCTTTCTACGAACGATCTTCACCTCCGTCGCCGTCGCATTCGGCTTATGTAATAGGACAAAACGAACGTTGCGCGTGCGTACGGATATGCTCTAAGTATGACATAATAATATACAGGGTGGTTATGAAAATAACTCTACAGTTTCAATTGATATTATGAACAGCATCGCATTTAAAATATAACAACCTAGTTAAGTACGTTCTAATACGAGCTTTTTATGTTTAGTACGCTTCGATGCGTACACCAACATCATTATTTAGTTGTTGTCCTTAGATCACGTTTAAACGGTAAACCAGCTCATTCTACCTACTTGTTACGCGCGACAACAAGATCACAGATTAGGACAGTGACGGATGTACATGGCAACTTACGCCTGTGCGGCGAATTATATGTTATTAATAAAAAAAAAAAAGGATTTTATACATTATACAATTATTCTTCAAATTCTGTGCAATCATTAGCGGAATTAAGATAAAAATTTGAGAAACAACATGATTATTTGTTTGATTTAGCCTCTAATGGTATTAACCATTATAAATATCTGGGAGGATTTGAATAGATTTTTTTTTTTTTGGGGGGGGAGGTTATCTATAGTTTCTGGGAATTTGTTTTTAATTTTTTCTGTGATTCTTATAAATACCGGTATATTTATTAGTTTTTCTTGTTTAAAATGTATTTATCGTGATCCCGTGAGGCTCTCATTCTATTTTTGAAAACAATAATAATATTATTCAATAATACAAAATTTTTTTTTTTATTTATCACAATTTTAAATTTAAAATGATGGCTTTTTGAGTGTATAAAGTTTTGAATTTGTATTGACATTGTACAAATAACTGTGTTAGCATAAAGTTAACATGTATTATTGTTGAGATGATATTTTTTTTTTATATCTTTTATTTACATGAGCTTCTGATCTGGTTACATTGAAGTATAATTGAGTCAGACTTATTCCTTAAAATGATCTTTAGTCAAATTTGAAGGATATTTGGATTTTTTTATTTTCATCGTTGAATAAAATGATTCACAAGAAAATGTCATTGCGAAAATTGATTTTAAATTATTTGCAATAGGTGCACAGTTATTGATGTTTGGGTTTTTCAAAATAGGGATAAACTTACAAAATTCCATAACAGAGTGGCGATTATTTTCAAACATTTTAGACGAGAATTCTAAAAGTTCTATTCCGTGAGTTGCCTTAACTGTTGCAATGAGATTCGATACTTGACATTCGTTTTCAACAATATACACTAAAAATGCATTTAAAAGAAATTTTTGGCTCTTCGTATAATTTTATTTATCCGTGTGGCTCGTGAACATAATATTCATGTTGGCCACCCCTGTTATGTACTATACTCAAATTTAGAAAAAAATTTATTTAAAAAATTTTTAATAACCGTGATTATTATTCAAGTGCGGTTTTCTCGAAAACCAAGAAACGGTATTTTTACAAAACACCCTGTGTAAATGTACACACTTGCCTTTCGCCGCCACTGCCACCTCCACCACCACCGCCGAAGCTTTCCGTCGCCAGTCGAACGCGCTCGAAGCGCTAGCGTTCCGCCGTCGTCGTCGCCGTCGCGCCATCCGTTCCTCCAGGTCGATTGACCTGCAACCCCACCGCCACCGCAATGCCGGCGATGGGGGGGGGGGTAGGTGGTGTATCGCGTGTACGCGTGTGCGTTCCCAATAATTTCTACTAGCCGAGTGCGCGCGCGGGGCGGGTGTAGTCGTCTCAGTGTTGATTTCTCCTCCCTCGCGGGAAGGGGTCGCTTGAGCTCGACACCACTGTTTCCGGCGATTTCACGTCCACAGGGTACGCCGGGGTACAGCACACACTTTATGACGTTGTTTTTGTAAATTTTTTCCGTCTCGTTCTCAATGAAAATTTCCATCACTGGAAGTCCAATGATTTCGCCACGAAAATCATGGCCGTAGCAGTTGTGGTGTAACACCGCGAGCCGCGTGATAACGTTGTGCAAACACATAAAAAATATTATATTGGTCAACGTCGTCGTCTCGTCGAGTCTTCGCTGCCGTTTTCCATTCGGGGTAAGTGAGAGAACATTGCGAAACACGCACACTGTATACAAATACACTTGTATACTACTCTACATTACATTATATCATAATATGTTGTTCTGTCGCATAACTCACAATGTACACTATGATAATGAATATAATATGTGCAAATCGCTCCTGAATATATTTTAGAACTGGGGGGGGGGGAAACTCTAGAGAGATCTCTTACACACCCTTAAGGATTTTAAAATATCCACTGACTATATAGATGAAACGCATTTTTGTCCTGGGCATACGAGACTCAGGGGCCAAGTAGTACTGGCTGAGTTTAACAATTATTTTATTCGTATTATTAGAATTGTATAGTTAAATTAACCTTGAAACACCACTAAATATTGACTTTAATAATCAAGGTAAAAACGTGTTTGTTGAAGAAAAATCCATAATTCTCTTTTAACATATAATAACGTTTATTTGTTTAGCTTAACCTAACCTAACAACAAAATGTTGTGTTTTGATTATTTACTAATTTTTATTTAAATTGTAGTACATAATTTTGAATTTGTCGACAGTCTACTTCAATGAAAAACGCGTACCAGTGGAATACATATTATATTTGTATGAATTTGCCTACATTCTAGGCTTAAATTTTTTCTAGATCTCAATCCTTAAAATTTTGTAATTTTGACCCTGCCTTCTCACTATATTAAACTTTAAAATGAAAGTTACCTCAATGACAATTGTTAATTAATGTATTAAAATATTAGTGGAAAAATGAATTTAATTATTAAGTAAAATGAATTCAATAAATCTATTTTAAACTACTTTATGATTAATTCTGTGCCATTCTCCATTTAAACCACAGTAAAAACATAAAAATAAGCTCATGTCGATAGTGTAACTGTCTCGACTAATTCCAAACTTTTTTTGGATACAAAGTTGAAAATTTATATTCTTGTGAAAAATAAGAATCATTTCATTTAACACTTGATCAAAATATTTGAAAATTATTCTACTTGGACAGGATATATTATGTATAGGCATTACGCGTACGCGTAGGGCGTGTCTCAGCGTTATCAAAAATATCTTTTTTTTCTTTCAAATTTTAGAACGTTTAAATTTAGAATTTGTATTATATTTTTTTGGTTGACGAGTTGACTTGAAAGAAAAAGGGTATATTCACATAAAAGCGATGATAAATGAAGTTGAAAATGACATAGGAATGTACTTCACAGATTATTAAGTATCTAGCACATTTTATTATATTTAATATTAAACAGTCTAAATTGGATTGGGTTAAATTGTGTCGTTATTAACCTGTAGGTACTGCAAAGCCTGTAGGTCAGGGGTCTTCAACCATTTTGGGCAGAGGGCCATTATTTTTTTTCACGAAAATCTCGCGGGCCGCACAAACGTATATAGAATTTTGAAGTTCCGAAGAAATTTTTTACTGTTTTCTTTTATGATAGTTATACTATAATTATTTCTATAGTATATAGTGAAATTCTTGTACGTTTGGCTAGCCCCCTCCTCCCCCCAATGGAAAATCTATAAACAAACTGTGAAGATATTTAGCATGCAATTTACACGAATTCACAAGCCTAGTTTTAAAATTTTTACACTCCATCCCCCCTAAAAAACAAAATTACTGCCCCCCCCATAAATTTTGTTATTTGTGGGTCTACCTTCGTTTTGTCTATTCGTATACAAGTGTAAGTTAGTTTATCGGGTGTTTGGGCGACTCCGCGTCGCATATCTCTCAATTTTTTCGATAGCATAGT
>JAIPRM010000723.1:18615-31612 GCA_025469315.1 Stegophylla sp. TES_Ste_2020 | reverse complement strand
AAATATGCATTTTTAATTTTCAATTTTTTAACTCGCCATTGTATACTTCAGATTTCTAGCTAGGTCTGCTATAAATTGAGAGCATACAGAGCAATATGCAATTCCTACAACTTCCGAGCCCTAGTAATAATTATAAAAAGGTTCTCTCAATTAATGTGTTATGAACTACTTAAAAATTGCCTCTTTGCCCTTTAATAATTGTTACCTCTTTTAATTTTTCATTTTACTTACATTTTTTTAAATAATTAAGAAATAACAACAATTTTTTTTTTGTTATTGGTATTTAGGTACATTGAAAGTACTTAAATATTCCCTTAGTTCCCCAGTAATTAGCAAATAATGTGTCTTAAGAAAAGACATTTTAGCTTTATTCGCATTATTTTTAGAATAATTGATGAGTTAAACAACTTTGACGTCCATGTTAAAAGCTAAATGTATTTATTTGCATAAACTAAAAATTAAGTAATGATCCTCGATTATAAGTAATGATCCTTGTATTCATAAAATTGATTCTAAATAGATAGGTACGCATGAAAATATAAATAAAAAAAAGTCGTAAATTTAAAAACTTGAATTTATTTTCCGGTATTTTATAATTGGCATTAATTAGTAGAAGTAGCGAAGACCCTAAATGGGCTATAGAAGCTTAAAAAAATAAAAAAATTTCATAATTGGTACACATTGGTAAACTTTGCAAAAGAAATGAATATTATTCTTTTATGTACCGTCTTAGTTATTCGTTGGGTTGTCTTATATTCATAATATTTAATCATAACAAGGTTTTTCCGAGGACACGTATAAGAAAATTTGTTTATTTTTTTTTTAGATGAGATGAATACTAAAATAATAGAACTGTTTTACTATTTATAAAAGCGAAGTAGTCTATCATATAATATTTGGTATGCAGATAACTCTTCGCAAACTCAATGCATACAAGAGTCCAATGTATTTTTTTTTTTTTGCCATTTTCTAACGTCTGTATTATAATAATATATACCAGTAGGTAATGCATATGTGTATGTGTATGTATATTATGTATTATATAAATGTACGTAAGTGTAAGCAGCCACCCGAGCCAGACGCATTAGCAAATCAAATATAGTTTATATAGATGTATATGGACTGTAAATTGTTATGATCAAGGACTCAGAAGAATATTATAATATAATATTATATTATAGTGTACTCGTGTGTTTATGTGAATTTTGATCCAGATGAAATCTCGTCAAAGCGCGCGTGCAGAGATATACTATGCCCGGAAAAATGTACGGCGCAGAACACACAAAATAATATAGTACGTTCTCCCCGAAATATACAACAGCAGCAGCAACCGCTGGGAAACAATTTTTCATTACAAATCGTACACACACACATGACGACATTGAGTGTACGCGTACGTTTGTGTGTGTACACCTATATACGACGTATACAAAAACCCACAGGGCGAGGTTTCCTGTGCATTGCCCCCGATTCATCCTTATCGTCTGTCCGTGGCACAGGAAAGAACTGTAACTCGTGTTATTGTGTGTTTTGGTGTGAAATCCCGATAATTATTTTTTCCATTGGCGTGCTCGTTACTTTATATTTTAACGATATTTTGAACGATACCTATTAAAATATGAGCACTTAATCTTCGGCATTTTTTTTTTTTTCAATTAAAAATAGTACAATGTGAGAACTCTATACGAGGCGCGAAACAGATAAAATTCACAGAAGTATGACGTGGTGTATATTTATATACATATAGAACTTTTAATTAATCAATAAAATATAATGAAGCCGCTTATCGTTATCCAGCACTGACGTTTAGAGCCTGTTATATAGGTTCTCTAAATGTGTTTTGAATGTGAATTCATTTGAATCAAACGATTGCTATTTTACAAATATTCATACAATAATAATATGATTAGAGTGTATAATTTTTCAATATTGATGAATGCTCGAATGAAAAACAACTACATTAAATGATTACACGATGAATATAATATAGTTTAGTATAATGTTTAAATGTATAACCTTGTGGCTTGTTATATATATATATATATATAACATGTATTACAATTTACAATCATATATTCATTATTGTAAATATATATATATTAATAAAAAAAAAAGCATAGAGAAAAAACGAATTGTAGTAATGCGTGGATTTTTTTTTTTGTTTTTCTTTTTACAGCAAACCTTCGCCATCTTCTGCAAAAGAGGACCTGGGGCCGATGGTCGAGGACCGTGGATCGTCGTCGCAGAAAGCCATGTATCTGCAAAACGCGTCGTCCAAAGACGGCAGGTAAGAGCCTACTACTACTAATATATAACACACACACACACACACACACGACCGAGTGTACAATATATTTTATTATATTATTCGCGTTATTATAGGCAGAGTGTGTGCATTATAAGCCCGCTGCAGTGTTTACCGTTTTGAGAGAGTCTTTTCTTCGGCCGTCCGACGACGAATAATACGCGAGCGACGCGTACACTGTCACACCATTGTTGTCCGCGGCGCGTCGACCGACCGGCACATTGTGCGCGTGACCCGGCGACGACCCTGCAGCGCGTACTCTGTACCGTTACACGCCGAAATCGGCGGCGGTCAAGTGCGCCGCGCCCGGAGACCTCGAAAAATTCGCACACCCTGCAAAAGAATAATAATAATAATAATAATAATAATAATAAAAGCGAAAAAAGGGTGTGAAACGGGACCGCCGCCACCGCCTTGTGGCCAGACAATATAATATATTCCGGTATTATAATAGTTTACGGGCTGTGGAATGCACCTTTTACTTTTCGCCACAATAAAATATAATAAGAAGAGATTTTCGGTATAAGAATAAGTATATCGCATGCACTTAACGATACCCGAACGGGGTAGTCGAATACCGCGAGCGTGTGTGTGTGTGTGTGTGTGTGTTTACTACTCGCGGTAGGAAATTTTTCACACGCTCCCACGCGTCTTGCCGCTCTTCGTCCTCCCCCCCCACCCCTTGAACTCGCATCACCAAGTAATAATATAATACAGCACACGTCGATAATAATAATAACATCTTATTCTTTTCCGTCTGTCAAAAATGAATCGATATTTTTTCACCCCTATCGATATTTTGTATTATATTTTGTATTTTTATTCTTTGTCATTTTTATAATATATTATATTTTATATACGTATATATGTGTGTGCGTGTGGTAGATTTCTTCTGCAGTCACAAAAGCTATACTCACTCCTATTTCTAAAATCAGCGTTTTATTCGATTATCATTTTTGTTATTATTATTATTTTTATCATTGCCTGATGATAATCTATACAATATATAATACATTTGTATTATACAACGATTGTGTACCTCGGTTTTATGTTTTCATACAAATCGCGTTCGTTTTACGGCGGCGTACGTCCATTAATCATATTCATATAATGTTACATTCGCAAAAATCTGGTTTGATTTAAATATTCTTCCTCGTATGATGATTCAAGCAGATTCCGATAAACGCTTCACTGAGATATCAACATTTAAAATATACTGATATTTGTACAAATATTTTTTATCGGTACCTATTATAAATATTATTATAAAATTATTAAAAAGTGTTATTTTTAAATATGGAAAATGTTATAATATCGTATTCACTGCAAGGACGACACGTCACTTAGCTTCTAAATCATAAATATGGATAATAATATGACAAACCGATCTTTTTCATTTTTATAACATTCACGAATATTATATTCAATTTACTTACAAAATAACTTGTTATAAAAAAAAAAAAAAAATTATAATATTTGTCATAATAATATAATAATATGCGTTTTATTATGCCCTTTTCAAAAAATGTACGAAGACAAAATAATGAACTTTTAACCTTTAAAACTTTTGTTTTATTTTTGTTCAATTCTCGCATAAATTAGCTCATGACAATGCATCGTACCAACTCATAAAAAATGCTTCATGAATTTCGACTACATGGTCACATAGATAGTATGATAAAAGAAAAAAATCGATGGATTATTCCGCACCATGTGTACTCTTCGATCCTTGGGTGGGTTGCTCTATAGGTGACTATATTGATTTTAAAGAAACGATAAATAATTTTTTTAATTAAACGATTTTGAGTGGAACTTTAGTTAATTATACAGAATTATAATTATCAGTTTTATATTGAATTAAACAGTTTACTTATAACAGAATAATCAATAATTAATGATTGAACAAAAACGTTATTTTACATGAAAATGACCAGTTTCATGTAAATTCTTACATTAAAAGATTATAAGAAACAAAAATTGTCCAACGACTTTTGTGTGATTCTTACTGTACAAAAAAAAGAGTTCGTAGAAAAAAAAAATTAAGATCTTTGTATATCCTGTAGGTTTTTCGCTCCACTCAGAATTTAAAATTTAATAAATACATAATTATTTTAAATTAAATTATAAAATCTCAACAATAGTTACTGTGAGTAGAGGTAATAATGTATTTTATCGGTTCAAATAAATTATGTGTTATAAAGTTTTCCACGATCGATAATTTTTCAAGCATTAATATTTAATACGATATGTTTTTACGATCCGTATGTTCTCGTATACGTAGTTGGCATGTTTCAGTGGTATAGGAATTTAAATATATTGGAGTTTCGACATCACTTTAAGTACATTCCTATTACTGCAAATGAGTAGTTTTACATGGAAGATTTGGGAAAAATTGAAAAAAATTTATTCCCCGAATGATAATTTCCGTAACTACCAAAGTATTGAGTGAAATCGAATTTTAAAATGCTGATAATTTTATGATTTCATGCTCATAAAACGAATAGACGATTCGTATACGTGAAATGCAATAGAGGTATAATATAATTATTTTTTAAAAATTATTAAACATATTAAAATTCAAACTAATGAATATA
The DNA here is from genome assembly GCA_025469315.1 of Stegophylla sp. TES_Ste_2020. Lineage (NCBI taxonomy): Eukaryota > Metazoa > Arthropoda > Insecta > Hemiptera > Aphididae > Stegophylla > Stegophylla sp. TES_Ste_2020. The sequence continues at coordinate 26,713 of JAIPRM010000723.1, read as the reverse complement.
AATTTAAATAAATGTGAAGTAAAATTATTGTACTGTATGCTTCAAATCGTTTTCTTTTTCATTTAGTTAGCAAGCGTTTACACTGACACTGTGGTTTGTTTCAGCTTTCAACTGTCACAATAATCACAGTGTGGGATTATACTCTTAACCCATACCTGCATTAGTTTTACGAGTTATTTTGTTTTTAATATGGAAGGCTACACTCAAAAAAAAAACTAATTAATTTGCAAAACTAATTCTTAACTACACGATGAATAAGAATTTAAATTTGCATAAAACCATCTAATATATAGTACTCGTGTACTTAAAAAAAAAAAAAAAAAGAAAAGAGTATTTCATCGTATACAGACTCATTTAATTGATTAATTTCTATTTTGTATCATGTATGTTTCAACGTTTACACACGATTATTTCATAATATAGAATAACAACACATTATTATTCATCCAAGATGTGTTTATATATTGTATATACTCGAATAATATATGTGAAAAATTTCTCGTCGTTGATTGTATAAACTATTCTTCCGTCAACTCCAATAATTATTATCGTCGGGATCGTTTGTGTATATCAACTATACTTTTTACATGTGGTCGCTGTTATCTGTTACTCGCTCGATTCTCACGCTGTTATTACTGATACATCATCGATATTTCTCAAAAAATGCCGATTTAAAAACATACCGATCGGCGGCGTGTTATTCGAAAACATAAAATAATATGTTTACTACTCCTATGTGTACACATTATTATTTTTTTTTTTGTCGTGGGACCTTAATGGTATTCAGTAAAATAGTTATATCGTTTCATCTCGAGTTGAAATGTTTGTGAAAGAACCTTTGTGCGTGTTTTAAATAAAGTGTCGAGTAAGAGATTGTTCTTTATTGTTGGACGACGTTGATCGGCAACACCCAAAACACATACGACTGCAATCGTTTATAAGATGAAAATAATATTTTGTTATGTTTGTTAATTCCTCGTGTACCTCATTTAGTCACATTAAATAACGTCTAACATGTGAAATTATATTTTAATTGTACACACACTGGTAATAAAAATTATATTTGTTAATCTGTGACAATGGCACGACCTCGGCCGTGATTAATGAACACTATCCGATGTACCAATCGTATACAATATTATATGAATAACGATAACACTTTCAGTTTGCTTCTGGTATTTCGTTGGTTTTATTATTAAAAAAAAAAAAACTTAATCCAAAATCCTAATAACCATAAAAATCACGATGACGAATATGTTTTTTTTTTTTTTTATCGAAACGCCGGCAGCGGTGACGCCGGTCCTTGAACCGAAATACATAATATAGAGTACCATATTACGTATATACGCTAATATATAAACTCAACTAACGTAGATATTACAATAACGACCGCTGAATGTGAAGTAAACGAGGGGTTAGTTGATCGATTTTGGTACCTATATACATCTAGTTACCAGAAAACAACCACTAGTATATACTATACTTGATATTATGATATAAAATTTGAGTATTTTTCATTTCAGGTGGAAAAACTTGTACAACAACGAAGCGGGCAGTGACGTGATATTTTTGGTTGGAGACCCCGAGTGTTGGAGGTTTCCAGCGCACATAGATGTGCTATGTCAATACCCGGTGTTCGACGCCATGCTCCGCGAACCTTGGTCTAAAAAAGGCACCCCTATTCACATACCGGATGATGACCCTAGAGCGTTCGACAATCTACTCAAGTGAGTTTTTCGCTTGTCTAATGAAGTCATTTATTATATTTGCTAGGGGTACATAACGCGTCCTAACCTAACCTAACCTAACCCATAAAACTTACCTACCCAACTGCAAGGTGTTACTGTGTATATAACGAAGCACTCGAATTCTCTCTCTGTATTATATATATATTTTATTGCAATTAATACAACAAATTACTTATATATAATGTGATCTCCAAGCCCTCTTATGTACACTCTTTAGAGTGTTTCATATGAAGTACAATATTTAACGTGTACTTTTCTCAATAGCGTTTGGAATTATTTGTTTTTGTTTAATTTTGCTTTCCGGTTGTGTAGAATCGCGAATTTCACAAAAAAAAAAAAAGAAAAATACATACGAGTATGAATGTTTTTAAAATTTGGTTTCAACGGAGAATAAATCGAGTCGTAATAAATTATAAAACTCTTATAATGAAGTATAATTTTGCCATCAGAGGGCGCGTCATTATGTATACAAGGTCAACAGATAGCGGTGTATCTATTATTTCCTCGAATCAATACTTGAATATATTTTGTTTTCCAGCAAAACACCACTCAAATGTCGTCTTGAGTCACGTCGCGCCTTTCACACATTAAGTCTTAATAAATGTTAATAAACACGAATTAAAAATAATCAGCGTTTAATTAAATACGTGCACGTGAACCGTGATCCGGAAATCTTATGAAACATGTTGAGTTAATGCCAATAAGTCTATCGATATTTTTTTAACATTTTTTAAATCGAAAGATATGTACGTCTGCAGCTAAAATTTCTTCGGAAATAGAACATGGTAAATAGCTAGAACACACGTATACGGTATTTAGTAACCTATATAAAACAAAAACTGTGCCAACTAAATATACGTTATTTATAAAGAACTCGTGTGTAATAAGATAAATATAATATGTTTAAAACGGCCGAATAGCAGCGAATGGCAGGCTATGGAGTAGATACTTACGCGCACACACAGAGCCTGATTTAGAATTTTTGAGGCCCGGGACAAAATAAAAAAAATTGGCCTATTATTATCAATTATTGTAAATAAAATTATAATTAGTAACCAATAAAATATATAACCAGTTAGTACTTAATAATAAATTAAATAATATCTGAATGTAAGTATTGAAAAATCTTCAAAATTTTTCTAATTTTTTTTCTGTAGTAATAACGCTCAGTCAATTTTAATAATAAATATACTATTTTAGTATGGGTATTTTTTATCTTTTTGATCTATATTTTGTGACTGAAAAATAAGATTAATATTTTAATAAATATTTTTGAATGTGTAATTATTTCTTGATGTTCTTCGTATTTAAGGATTAATTAAAATTACAATAATACTTAAATCCAATTTGTAGGCCTCTGATTTATATGGGCCCTGGAAAAATACCCATAATGTCCTTGCATAAATAAGGCGCTGCGCAACACATAATATTAATATACCGATTTTATACTAAAAATCTTTTGTTACTTTTATGCTTCCAAGACGTAAGTTCCTCACCGGCAGTGTTCGCATGTACCCGTACGCAGTGACATTGATTGTTCCATTTTGTATTTTTTTGATATGATTTAATTAAGCCGATTGTGTGAGCTCGCGCTGGAGTTTATTATAATATATACGTATAGTTATAATAGTATATAGTTCATTTAATTTATGGAACTCGACAGCGTGTTAAGTAAGAGGAACACATATTCTATACAATATATTCTTCAACTGCTTTTCACTACTTCGAGCGTAGTGTACGTGAATAAATTCAATAAAAGTTTTTATTTTTTCCAAAGAATATGCTGAACTGTTTTTGCTCGACAAAACGGAATAATATATTATATTACTGATAAATTATTTATCTACGATATATTACTTTTTTTTTCCAATCAAGATTAATTATCACAACACGTATGAGAATATGTTTTAAAGGTCGAATTGAAAATACCCAAAAAATAAAAAAAAAAAAAATAATAGTCATTAATTTTTTTAATTTATTTATTTACTGCGAAAACAATTATTAACTGTCCAGTTTACGCGCAAATATCCCCGTCAAGTTCGAGAAAATAAAACTATAAATATTCTATTACGTTGCGTGTAATATTTGGATATAAATATAATGTTATCGTTAAAATCGTTTAAAACGCAATTTTTCCTTACACAGAGAGCTCAACGTACAGGATAATAATATTATTACGATAATATTGTTCTCGACTACTATTTAAACTGTTACGTCCAATCGATTTATAGAGAGTAAATTATGTGTTAAAAACTAATCAGTTACCTATCTAAAATATTATGTGGGTGCGTTTGGCATATAATAAAATAATATTTGTTCTCTAATATATTATATTGTACTCATAGGATATTATAATATTATTATGATGGATCGGTGTCAGCTGTTCGTCTGTGTGTCTAAAGATAAACGAGTACCGTTATTGTTATTATTAATTTATTTGTGTGCGATAAACTTGAGTTTTTTATAATTATTATTAGTGATGGATTTATCGTCGCAAAGAACGAAACGAGTGTTAATTTTAAACAAACCGCCGAGTGGCGGTGTTCATTACACGACGAAAAATCGCATTGCTTCTGCGGCTTATAATCGTTAAACGAACGCTGTATATTATTTTGTGTTCCAAATAGTTTTCGTCAGCATCACCGATGTGCCAAGAATCGTGACAAATTTAACAGACTTGTCTAACAGAATGTTAGACTAATCTAACAGAAAACTTCAATATTTATTAAATTTCTGAAGAACCGCGGTATAGCAGAAAAATTTAGTTTTTGTCCGTTGGAAAATTTCGTACAACTATACAGTCGAATGAGTCATGCAGTTAAAGTGCGTTTTATTTATAGCAGACTCATGCGTGCAATAACATAATATAATTCATCGTGAACTCGGAATAAATATGAAGAGATCATAATCTTTGGAGAACCAAAATGAAATATAAATACTTATGCACACTACACATACTTTAAAATTAAAAAATGATTTGAACACAATTATAAAAAAAAAAAAAAAAATAGATGACACATTTTCTCATAATCTAAATTATACTTGAATTCCGATGTAACGAAAACGGAAAAATGTTTATATACAATATAATATTGTAAAATATCTTTTCAATAATTCAAATATTTTTAATTAAGTTTACATAAATTATTACAAAACTAAGTATAAGCACCTAACTGTGTTTTATATCGTAATTTGCAAGTTCAATCAGAACAGTAACGTCCCCGATCAAAAAGAAACTTATTTTCTAAAGCTATCAAAATATTTTATTTATTGAAATTAAATATAAAAAATAAATCCTATTCGGCTCATATATATATATATATATATTATATATTGTAAGTTATAAAAGTAAATAAAATGCGTCGTTTGTAATTGGCTGACGAATCGATAAAAATATACTGAAAAGTACGTAAAAAATTTATTCTTTTGACGTTATATATTTGATTGATTTTGTCCAACCCATAAAAATGATAACTGTGTAAAATTTTAAAAGATCTTTTTACCTGCTCCACCAATCCATCACTCGGTTCATTGCATATTTTTTGTCCGATCTTGGCGATGTGCCATAGAAAATCGTTGTTAAGAGATTTTCGAAAATGTATGAGGTAATCTTTCACGTGATCTTTCACGGGCGAATTTATTTTTAGTTTTTTGACGATGCTTTGCACTTTTATTTATGCGGTCCATGATTACTCATAGTGTCGTAAGAAAAGTTAAAACACATAAAATAGATTATATACGTCGTCAAACATACACGATATTTATTTTAAGTAAATATATTTAACGTACTATATATTACGCCTACTCGTTTATCAATTATTATCAACGTGTAACATTCGAATGGTATTAAAAAAAAAAAAAAAAAGAATAAACGAATAAAAGCTTCATGAAAAAAAACAAAAGAGATCTCGTTTAAAATTATAAATACAATTAAAACGCAGTGTGTTGGAAATTATAAATCGCAATTTTTTTTACTGTTGTTGTTTAGAATAATAATTACAGTATTTAATATTAATACCGATTTGACTAAACAAAGATTTAATAGTAGCAATAAAATCATTAGCGTATTTCTTCATATTATAGAGGGTATTTTTGACCCTATGTTATGCTTAAAATGGATATTTTTTTTTTTTTTTGTGTTCAATTTAAAATACTAATAAGTTTACATTTTTACAAAAAAATATTGTTTTACAATTTTTATGTACGTATATGATTTTGATTTTTAAGTTTTTTAGTTTTCTTAAATAACTAGGTATAAGTAAAGAAGTTACTACTAAATACTAATTATTAGAGATAGGATGTTGATGACTTTTGAATTTTGAATTCTGAGCAGAATGAAGAAGCTTGTGAATTTATAAGGATGTTTATTGATACATTATTTTATTTCCAGTCTTTGATCACTTTTGCGTATAGAAATACTTATCTAAAAACTTTGATCAGCCACTTTTTGAAAATAAGAATTCAACTCTAAATGGTATTTTATACTTAGAATTTTTCAAAATTCGCATTATTTCAAAGGGTTGACACTTTTTGCTTAGATTGTTAGCCATTGTCGGGATGAGCGAAGAAGCTTATGACTTTACTTTGATGATTTTTTTTCCGTTTTTTAAATACTTATGTGTATAGAAATACTAATCCAAAAACTTTGATCAGCTACTTTTTTGATCAAAATTTGGCTCTAGATGGTACTTTATGTTTTGTATTTTTCGAAATTCGCATTATTTCAAAGGTTTACGCTTGTCGCTTTGATTGGTGCCGTCCCCTTCCCTTTCTAATCTCTACATCATCCCCGTCCCTACCCTGTAAACATGGCAACCATAATGACCATGATATCGAGGTAACTATGGTACTGGTGTAACCATGGTAACTCTGGTAACCATTGTGGCCATAGTGACACTTTTTCATGTAGAAATACTTGTCCAAAAGTCTCAATCAGCAACTTTTTGAAACCAGATTTGTCCCTAGTTGGTACTTTAGAGAGGTAATTTTTTTGAATTTCTCAATTGTTCATTTTTTTAGGGTGGAGGGGGGTTGGGGGAAACTACTTAAAATTTGACAAAAAAGACTCGTGAACTATCATTTTTTGATTCAATTTTTATGAAAATTTAAGTATAGACAGACAATAATATGAGAACTATTTTGGCGCAAGAAAATATTGAAAATATGAAGAAAAAAATTTTGGGCATTTTTCTAATATTTCTTTTTCTCATTAATTGTTTTTACCTTTTCTTTGTTTATCAAATACAAAAAAGTAGAGTTAAGTATAGACAAGAAAGCTGGACATACTTCGCATCACGGATATTCACTCTTCGGTTCAAATACTCTTGGTGAGTGTATTGAAAATTATAACTATTATTGTTCTTTAATTATTAACTTCCTCCGTTCAGAATCATCTTATTGAATCGTTTCATTAAAATTCTACACACCCACTAAGAGTATCTGAGCCAAGGACCAAGAATATCCGTGGTGCGAAGAATGTCCGGCTTTCTTGTCTAAACTTTTTATTTTTGAAAGGTTTTCGTTGTGATTAAATTCACCGTTTGCATGTTATAGTTTAGTGTTATAATTGTTATATTATCTGTATTGTTTTTAACTTTGTTTAGAAACTATAATTACAACTGTTTATTTTTTAAAAAAAATACGTGCCGTAAAATTTGTTTTAAATACGCGTCGTAAAAATTAAAATTTACAAAATCTCTCTCGACACACGTCGAAATGAATGCTGTCATCTTTTAACTAGGTATTTTAATTGATCAATTAGCTTTGATATTAAGAGTTTATCAAGAGTCCATAGTTCAGGTATTTATGAAAGGTAAATTTAATATTTTGCGCACGTATGTTAGATAAAAATAGCAAATTGACTGTGGCGTCATTTTAAGGATTGGTATAAGCAATCACTTTATGACCACTAACAAATTACACTACCCAGCATCAGGAACGGGTTGATTTTAATCTTTTACAATAGCTTGGCTGTATTGCCCGTAGCTAAAATGAAAAGCGCGATAATTATTATTAATGTGACCCGTAAAATATTGTAACCCCAAAAATATAATAGGTAAATTTTTTAATATTATTATAAATATAATTTATTAAAACGCCAAATGCATATTGTTTTTGAAAAAATGTTAATACATATGATTGACAAGTTATTAATTTTTATTAATGTTCTCGGCCATTTTTTTTAGATTCTGAACGAAGTGAAGAAGCTAGTGTTTTTACAATGATGTTTATTATTTTTTTTTTATTTTTTTTTTTTCTGTGTACAACTTTTCGTATAGAAATACTTGTCCAAAAGTTTCGATCAATAACTTTTTGAAACCGGATTTGCCTCTAGATTGTACTTTAAAGAG
>JAIPRM010000723.1:0-12262 GCA_025469315.1 Stegophylla sp. TES_Ste_2020 | reverse complement strand
GAAATACTTGTCCAAAAGTTTCGATCAATAACTTTTTGAAACCCAATTCGCCTCTAGATTATACTTTAGAGAGGTCATTTTTTGAATTTCTCAATTCTTCAATTTTTTTTTTTTTGGAAAAAACTACCCAAAATTTGACAAAAACGACTCGAAAAATATAATTTTTTGATTAGAATTTTATGAAATTTTAAACATAGATAGAAAATCCTATAAAAAAGATTTTGGCACAAGAAAATTTTGATAATGTGAAAAAAAATTTTGGACATTTTTCGAACATTTTTTTTTTTCTTATATTATTAACTTCCTTCGTTTAGAATCGTTTTACTGAAGAAATGATTTATCGTTTCTTTAAAATTTAATACGCCCGTCAAGAGAATGCCACCTGTCGTACGAAGTACACCCATCGTGCGAAGTATGTCCGGCTTTTTTTTTTGTATCCAATAATAAAAAAATTAGAAAATACAATTTGACTAAAAATAAAACATGCAGAAAGTTTTAGAAAAATATTTCCAACATTTTTTTTTCACATTTTCAAAATTTTCTTACACCAAAATATTTCTCGTGTTATTGTCTATCTACATTTAAATTTTCATAAAGTTTAGATTAGACAAAAGATAGTTTCCGAGTCTTTTTTGTCAAATTTTAGGTAGTGTTTCCCAAATTTTAAGAAAACAATTGAGAATTTCGAAAAATAGCTTCTTTAAGTACCATCTAGAGGCAAATCCGTTTTCAAAAAGTTGCTGGTCGAAACATTTGAACAAGAATTTTTTTACTAAAATGTGTGCACATAAAATTCAAAATAAGGAAAAAAATTGAAAAATAAACATCATTGTAAAAACACTAGCTTCTTCGTTTCGCTCAGAATTTAAAAGCTGAACACACTTTGCACCATGTGTATTCTTCACTCCTCTAGTGGCATTTGGTGGGAGTGTTAAATTTTAAAGAAATTATAAATAATTTCTACAATAAAATTATTCTCAGTAGAACTTCAGTTTATGTCAGACAATTTTATTTAAATTTTATAAAGTTTGTTAATATCACAAAACAAAATTATTTTGTACTCGGCCAGTTTTATATCTCACTGTTAACTGAGAACAAAAGGAAAATTTTCAATATTTTATTTTTCTTATTTTCAAAATTTTCGTGTGCCAAAACATGTCTTATCTATTTTTTTATTTATGTTTAAATTTTCATGAAGTTTGGATTAAATAAAAGATAGTTTTTTAGGCGTTTTCGTTAAATTTTGGGTAGTTTTCTCAAATTTAAAAAAACATTAGTATTGAGAATTTCCAAAAATTGCCTCGTAAAAGTACCATCTAGAGATGAATAGTGGATCGAAAAGTTGTAAGTCGAAACTTTTGGACAAGTATTTTCATACAAAAAGTGTTTGCAGGAAAAAAAAAATTAAAAATTAAATTAAATAAAGAGATAAACATCATTGTAAAAACACTAGCTTCTTCGCTATTTATTTATTTATTTAGAATTTTAATCATTTCGTCTGTAAATCATACAATGCAATATATATTAATGTGTCACATTTAACTATTATAATATTATATAAAGTAAAAGATAAAAGATTAGAACTAAAATAGTTTTCCTGGTTTTTTTTTTTTCATTAATATTATTTTATTATTATCTATTTATTATTATTTGCTATTTAATACCTATAAAATATAAGTAAAAAATGAGCCTTAAATTAATCTGAAATATAAAAAAGAAAAAGTTTTATTTTTGAATTATAAAACGAATGTTGTGTTAAAAAAAAGCAATGTTATTGTGTACTAAAATAATAAAAAATGAATTTTGCACCTAAATCCACAATACAGCTATCGAATTAAAATACAAAAAATCGCTTTACCAGTGAGCCAGTAACAATAACAGTATTTTATGTATAGATGTATTAAAAAAATAAATAAAATACAATAATTTCCATGAATTATGACGTATATACTATTATTATATAATATAATATATAACTACGTGCGTATAACTTTTTTGCGGTTTCAGTTTAGAAGCGAAATCAATATTATCAGTTTGTGACACATTGGTGAAACGAACTTTATCACAAATGGATCATCATATAAATTTTTTTTCAGTTTTATCTATTCATAAAACACCTCTCGTAATCGCAAACCTCAAATAATTTCATTCCAATAGTTAATAACAAAATAATGACATTAATATCATAAAAAATCATGGTTAGTGTGAAATCTTTCCTGCAATGATCTATTCGTTCTTTTTCCACATCGGTTTGAAAAAAAAAAAAACCATATCCCGTATCATAACTGACGTTCTCAAAATATCGGCCCGTAATGATTTATAGAATAATATCGGATAATAATCAGGTCCAGTCACGAACGTAGTATTATATTACAGCGCACTTTAATAATATTATGTGTTTAATTACTTTTATTAGAAATATACCATATAAGAATACAGAGTGTCTTAAAAAGAACGGTTTTATTTAATTAGTCAATTACAAAAATTTTGAAAAGTTAGTTCCTAAACTCCCATATATTTGTAAAAGATTCCAATTTTCCTTTGCCAAGTCCTCAGTACCTAACACTATGAATTTCTTCTTTAAAATGTCTTTCAATGTCATATTTTTCCTATGGAGATACTTAAAATAACAGGTTTGTGAGAAAAAAACCGCGAACCATCCATGATTTGAAGCAAGAAATTTGACGCGATACTGAGGACCTTACTAGGCGTAACTATAATGTGTAATATGCGTAACTAGAGTCAAATTTCTGAGGAGACTAAATTATTCTACGTAGTTTGTTTCTTAACGACTTCTCTTACTAATACAACATTTAAAAAAATGTTTTTACATTATTCATTAATAAAAGGTGAACTATTATTTAAAAAACATTTATAATTTATATTTCATTGAAAATTCGATATGTTCACCCTTAAGAATATGTACGCGTGCAACGCTTCAGAGATGCCATTGTTCGGCATATTATTTTCCACAGCGGCGCTGTACCATTTGGCCGTAATTTTGTGAGGTTTTCTTATAACAAATTTGCATTTTCTAAGCATATATTTTATAACTAAGTATAGTTTTATATTAAAACTATTTATGAACAAAATCATAGAAAAAAATTATTCCTGGTTCTGCATGAAGTCTGATTTTTGTCTTTAAAATTTGTAAAATAATGAATGATGCTCTTTTTATCCTTTTTTCGGCTGTTAATTTTGGATCTTAAAATGTAAAAGACCATTTTGTAGTTAATTTTGTAGTTCATATTATCATTGTACCGATGAAACGACCATATGTATTCGTTACTATTCGTTTAACCAATTGTATCATTAATTTGTAACGAATACAGCAGTAACGACCCATCAGTAATTCTGAGTATTATATTCTCAGTGACCCATATTATTGGAACGCGTAAAAGTTTTTAAAGGTATTTTTTGTGTACACCCCGTTTTTGATGATTCGTTCTTTTAGCTCGATGATTAATTTATGTTTTAAATAATTTCTCTAAAGTAATTATATATGGTATTAGGGACAAGATTTCGTATAATCGTTTTATGAAAAATCTGTAATAAAATGTTCATGGGGGTAATTAGAAAGAAAATACTTTAAAACACTAAGGGGGGCCATTATGGATTAAGTTGAATATGCTAAACAGCTAAGCTATAGCCACATCAAATACCCGCCTGTCGGCTGTCACGTCTTTACTGGCCAAAGAGAACTGTACGAATTTCTCGAGCAATATTACGGCGTGTCATCAGGGTAAGGGAGGTGGGAGAGAGTGATTCATTTGAATCATAACTTCATTGTACTTAATATAGATATACTATATAGTTCACTTAAAAAGAATACAAGTTTTTTGAGGGATACCCAATAGTATTATTTACAATCGTAAAGCAATAATGACGCGCGTTGTATTATTATTAGAGATATGATGTTGATAACCTAAAAAAGTACCAAAAATGACTCCTAAAAAAATGCTTTAATGACCTAAAAATTGTAAAAATATGACCTAAAAAAAAAAATTGCTTAAAATACAAATTGAAAAATATGGAATTGTAAGTGTCCAACATATTTAAATTGAGTAAGAAAATTAAAAAATCGACGTGAACATCGAACTTAATGTCGTTATATTGACAGAGAGATTATTGGGTTGATTGAATATAATTTATAAAAATAATATTCGATAAGCGTGTCCATCGGGGTATATTTTGTAAAAGCAAATGTTGTAAAGTTGTATGATACGCAGTGTGAGCACCTAGTATCTACTAATGGAGTATATGTAATTGTAACAAAAACTCTTCATTCATTTTGATAAAAATATTTTTTTAAATATAAAATCGTTCCCGAAAGTCTTAATTTTATTAGAAAAATGACCGATAATTTACAAAAACTGCAACAAATGACTTTTAAAACGAAATAATGACATGAAAATTTTAAAAAATGACGTTAAAAAGCAAAAACAAATGCATTTATAATGAAAACGTCTAGAAATGCAAAATTAAATTTTAATATTATGAATCAGAGAGGCATGAAACGAATTTTTAGCTTGGAGAGCATTGCATAGGAAAAAAAAATGCATTTGTCATCTCTAATTATTATTATTATTATTATGCTAATGAGAGTTTTTTTTTTTTCCCCCCCCGCGCGCAGGTATTGTTCTCTACGCTGGAGCGGTGGTGCACGCACAAGTGCAAGCAGCAACACTTGGAGCTGACGGTGGCCAACCGGCGGGCGGTGCTGGACGACGCGGCGCTGCTGTCGGTGCGGTACCTGCAGATGACCGCCAACGAGTTCCTGTCGGGGCCGATGCCCAGCGGGCTGTTCAACGCCCAAGAGACGGCGGTGCTGATGAAGCACATACTCAACCCCAAGCACCCGAAGTGGACGTGCCAGCGGCTGACGCGCGAGGCTCTCGAGTACATGTCGACGCCGCGTAGCCGCCGGAACCCCGCGTCCGGCGCCGGCCTGTCGTACGTCATCAAGCGGCGGTCGTCGTCGTCACACGGCGGCGGCGGCGGCGGCGGAGGCTGCGGTGACGGCCTCGGTCAGTCGTCCGAATTCGGCGACTCGCCGTGCAAACGGTCGACGGGCTGTTGCGGCTCGAGCGGCGGCGGCGGCAAAAAGGCCAAGAAGAACGGTGCCAAGAACAAAAACAAAAGCAAAAAATGTATGGACAGTTGTTTTTGCAATTACCTGGTCTACTGCTTGGACGCGTGTTTCGGCTGAACTCGTTCGTGTTTATATTTTATTTCGTTGTATAACAATGTATGGCCCCCAGACCGGGTCACCGGCAAATATTCCTCTCCCGTCCCATCACATATACACTCACGCCCGCGCAAACGCTACACTTATATATATTTATATAATAATAATAATAATAATAATAATAATATAATATTATAGTATATAAACTGACGTAATTATAATACTTTAATATGAATTTACAAAGTTTTTGATTTGCCTTAACTCTATTAACGTAATATTTATATAGCGGGAGAAAAGGAAAGATCTCAAAGTAATTTTATTATTTGTTTTTTTTTTTACGTGTTCACAGTTTCCTCCTCCCCCCTCCCACTAAACACTACTATGCGTTTCGAATCGAAATCGTAGACGCGTATTTCAGCGCGCAGTGTACAACGATTATACGACAATCGACCGGCCCGGGGTTGAGGGGAGAATCTTTTCTTTTTCTTTATTATTATTATTATTATTATTATTATTACTATTGATTTGTACATACCGAATTATGCGTTTTTTTTTATTATTATTTTATTTATGAACAAAATACCGCGATATACGTAAGTACTTAAACGATCAGAAGTCGCGAACAATATTATATATTATTATTTTGAGAAGTCTGACTAATGTTTTTTTTTTTTTTTTTTTTATACATAAATGTAGGTTATATTTTATTTAATATCATGCTCGCGTCAATATATTATTAATAATTATCATACATTATGCATGATAAAAAATAGTATTGTCGCTGCAAAGCGTGTATGTTTTTCTAATCGTCCAACACACTAATATATAATATTATTTATTATAGTTGACAACGATCAAAAATCAAAAACAACAATAATGTTATAATAGTAAGAGATCCTTTTTTCATAAGAAAACTCCGGACGAAAATCCTTTTTTTTTTTAAATAGCTTTTGTTATCATCGGGACCTTAAATTCTATTTTTTATTTTGTGCTCGTGATTATATCACACTCACGTACGATTTGACGTTTTATTTATTATAATATTAATAATTATTAGTGTACTTATTTCTTTTTTCGCCACTGCGTAAAACATGTGCGCTGAGTGTGAATATTATACATTTTTATTGTTATTATTAACAATAATATTATTATCGTCCACCGCGCAAATTTTTTTAACCGACAAAAAAAATGTCAACCGACTACAACAACAACAACAACAACAAACAAACCGATAAATATTTATCACACGATTAATATATTCGCGCGCACAACAATATTATTTTGCGATTATTTTCTTTTCCGTTTTCTTACACGCATCACGCACCGCCACCGCCGCCGCCTCTTCCGGTCCCTTTGCTTGGCGCCATTTCTCTCGACATTATTGCAGAGTTTTCTCTCGCGAGCCATTCATGACGTCATTACGCGTAAACAAACTTAGAGATCATAATATTATTATTATTACTACTACCAATTATAGTACTATATTATAGGTACTACGTAGGTATTTATTATTATGACCTAAGATTATAACGCACTTGGAATATTTTCATAATCGCCAGCGTGATGTGTGTACTCAAGTGTACTTGATATGGGATTTTAATAAATTATATTTATAATTTCTCCTAGACGTCTCGGCGCCTGTGACTTGTTTGTTATAGCACGTGCATTCTGTATGTTACGTGTCACACACCGCTCAATCCAAACAGAAAAATATAATATATCCAAAAATACAATAATTTTTGTTTCGAGTAACGATTTAGATTACCGATTAGAATAAAAAAAAAATCGTTTTTCACTAATAATCGCGTAATAGCCAATATAATATAATGTGATGTACTCAATATTGATACACACACACATTTAAATATACCTACTTTTAATATGGACTATTTTTTTATTATTTTTGTGGAAAAGTGATTTTTTTATTATATATTTTTTATTTATTTATTTATTTATTTTATTAATCAGCGTACAAATCATTAGATACTACATTATTATTATTGTTTCGTGAATGATGTTTAATTGTATTTATGATGCATTTTTTTTTAATCAAGCTGTTATATTATGTAAAATAATTGACCTGTTTATTGTCATTTATTGTTGCTGTATCATTGGTGTTTACATTTTGAATTAAAATGAATCACCCTGCATTTTAAGAGCTTCCTTGACAAAACCGCCATCTACCCTTGCCCCTGTTTATTGTAATTATAATTATTAATATTATTATTATTATTAGACCGTTATATGTTTAAAGAAAATTTGTTCGATCTTAAGATTTTAATATATATATTATTATTATATAGTTAATGTACATGCAACATATTCGGGCTTATGTAAAAAAAATTGTTTACCATCTAAATTCTATGTATTGTATAATTGTGATGAGTTTATTGTGTTAAAATTATGGATCAGCGTTTAATTTGTTTATACCGTTCCTTCGGTAGTTAAAATTTAACGATTATTATTATTACTATTAGTATTAATTATTATTATTATTATTATTACCGTGTTCATTGCATTCATTATTTTTGTCATTGACAAGAGTTAAATGTTTAGCACGCGATTTATATGGCTCTAGTCAATATACCATTATTTCAATATGATAATATGAGTTTTGAATATTTATACATTGGCCCTTTGTACATAATAATATAATATCTATGCCGATATTAATGATATTATGAACTGTAAAGTGATAAAGTCTGTTTGTTTGTTAGAGTTAATCTCAGGAAATACTGGACCGATTTTCATTATACTTGCACTGATGTATTCCTTGACTTCCCATCTAACATGGCATGAGCTACTTCAACTCATTAATTAATGAGTTAATGAATTAGTAAAGATAGTGTGCAAAAAAATAAATAAATCTGGATTTACTTGGATATTCTTCGCTCCTATGGTTGGATATACTCGGTGGGTCTGCTGAGTTTAAAAAACCAACGTATACTATTTCTTCAATAAAAAGATTATGAACAGTGTTTTAGTCAATTAAAGAGAACAATAATGATTGTAATTTTTATTTTAAGTATGTTTAACAATTTGATAATAGAATAATCCATGCCCATTTTATGATTCGTGTGAATAATCAATGTTTCCATGAGCTATTGTAACATTTTCAACCCTAAAAAAATTAAAGTATTACGAAAAAATAACAAAAGAAAAATTAAGTTTTTTGAATGAACATTCATTTGAGCCATAATTCTAACTTTAAACGATTGTGAAGAATCATGTATGTAATATACTTGTATGAAAATAATAATTTCATGGCTAGGAAAACATTCGAAGAAAAATTTTTTTAAAGGTTTTGACTGAAAAAATCGTAATTTTATGGGAGAAAAATCAGTTTTAAAACAAATTCTATTTTTAAACACTTATACAAAATTATTAAGTGAGTAGCCAACTATTAAAAAAAATTGACAATAGGTAAAAAAATACACTTGGGGAATATTTTTGTAATTACAAATTCTTACCTGATTAAGAATTAAAAGTTGAATTAAAAAAAACTTGTGCAAAAGTGACACAACAATGATTTTTAAGAAGCGTAAAACTATAGAATACAAGTCATATTAATTGTAAAATTATTGTAAACAGAGCTGGATCTAGATAAAGAGACGAAACGAAGCGCATCTGAAATCATAAAAGAGCGCTAGTTTCATATTCATATTTTGTTATAAGTAAAAAAAATAAATACTTTGTTACATAAAATTATAGGGTTAATAACGCTAATTTTGTTCCAGCTAAAAAAAGTCTAGCTGAGACACTGTAAAACAACCTATGTTGTATATTTAACGTCTTAGACCCAAAATATAATACGACCTACACTCTCCCCCCACAAAAAGAGTTGTTGCTACGCCACTGTGACTCTATCCTGGGTATCGAGGAGTGCAGAAGCAATTTTTAGGATCTTTTTATTTCATAAGTTTTATTGGCGGGAAATGGCGAGTGACTCAACTAATTTTATAGTCTAATGTGAAATTGAATACATTGTCGTTTCCGTTTTCTGCTTTCTGTTTGTCTCTCTCTCTCTCTCTCTCTCTCTCTCTCTTTCGCACGCACACACACACACACAAATGACAAATGTATATGTAAAATATACAACGCATGATCATAATTTAAAAAAATTAACTGCAGACCACTATATTACATAATATACATATATTATCATAAAATAATATATAATGAAGAAACAACGTGCTAACGGCTCACGAGGCCAACGAGTCGGGTTTATTCCTTTTTTTTTTTTTTTCGAATTTCGCACATCTGCAGAGTCGCGCTACCGCACGACTACCGGCTGCTGAAACACACGCCCGCCGTCCGCGTCCGGTCAACCGCCGCACACGTTCGTAGCCGGAACAGATGTATATAATAATATAATACTCGTGCATTATAACCGTTCTATAATAACACCAATGCTATTATTGCTACTACAGTGTCTACCCCTTTCATATGAAACTATCACGCGTACCTATCTACCGTTTTTGTGTTTTGTTTCACCCGTCGCGTCGTCGTTTTCACGTGACCCAATTCGGACGCGTGCCTTCCACCCTCCCCCCCCACCCATCATAAACCTTTTCATTCGCGCGCAAACGCTTACAGCTGTTTTTATTCCGACTAACTCGCACAAACACCCAAGCCATATGATGTTCATATTTACGTATACACACATACACACACACGTAGGTTAGCACGCACGTATGCTATATTTGCGGCGCTAAAGTCATGACACGCAGGGACCACACACCAAATTTGGTATTCTGTACTAAATGTTTGTTCGGGCTCTTTACAAAACTTCCAATAATTGAATGATTTACTATAAATTATAAAAAAGCCGGACATACTTCGCACGATGGGTGGGTGGGCTTCTCTTGACGGGTGTATTGAATTTTAAAGAAACGATAAATCATTTCTTCAATAAAACGATTCTGAACGAGGGATGTTAATAATATAAAAAATAAATGAGAAGAAAAAATGTTGGAATATAGTCCAAAATTTTTTTTTCACATTTTCAAAATTTTCTTGTGTCAAAATCTTTCTTATATGATTTTCTATCTATGTTTAAATTTTTATATAGTTCGGATTAAAAATGATGATTTCCGAGTCGTTTTTGTCAAATTTTGGGTAGTTTAAAAAAAAAAAAAATTGAAGAATTGAGAAATTCCAAAAATGACCTCTTTAAAGTACAATTTAGAGGCTAATCCGGTTTCAAAAAGTTACTGATTGAAACTTTTGGACAAGTATTTCTATACAAAAAGTTGTACACAGAAAAAAAAAAAAATAAATAAACATTATTGTAAAAACACTAGCTTCCTCACTTCGTTCAGAATCTAAAATCAAGATTCATAAGCATTTCCGTAGTAATGATATCTTTTTTTATTTTTTTTTTTAGGTACGAGTACAATATTATTTTCTTAATGAAAAAAGTAAAAAATCCGAACACACTTTGCACCATGGGTATTCTACGATCCTCGGGTGGGATAGTTTTAGTGAGTGTGTCAAATTTAGTAAAAATGATAACTGATTTTGGAAGAGAAATATGCCATTATTTATTTAAAACAAGAGCTTAAAAAATTTAACGCTTGTGAAAAATTATTCAGTAGGCCAACTTTTATGAAAATCATACAACGTTAGAAAAAAACGTGAGAAATCTTTTGATAAAAGAAAATATTGAGGGTCATATAATCAAAAGTTGAATTAGAATTTTCAAGATTTTTTCAGGTTAAATAAACATATACATGAGTAAGGTTTAGTTAAATTTTTAGTTAATAATATCAACAGTTAAAAAGTAAAGTATGAAAATTACCATTTTTTGACAGCTTTTCCTCGTTTTGGAATAAGTATTGAAAAATTTGAAGAATGACCTCAATAAAATACCATCTGGGTATGATTTTGTTTTAATTGAAACTTTTGGACTTTTAAAAGTATTTCTATACAAAAAAATATAAAAAAATAAACATCATTGTAAAATTATAAGCTTATTCCTTCCGCTCAAAATCCAAAATCGCAGAAAGTATGAACAAATATTATGATATATTTCTAGTTTGTGACATCCAAAAATATTGTTAAAGTTTTTGCCAGCTTATGTATTTTTCAACGCTGAGTATGATGGTGTGAACTAAAATCCGCGAGAATTAATAGTTATCTAATTATTCTGTTTTGGATATTTAATATTATCGGGTATTATAAAATTAAACACCTACTATTTCAACCGTATTCAATGCTTTTCTTGGAGTCTAGTGGTCTCGTCAAAATGGTTGGATGTGACTGTACCGAGTTTCAAACCTTACCCAGTAAGCTACATTTTTTACACTGTTTCAACCGTGATTTTCCAAAAGCGACATAATAAACAAAAGTACTACATATAATTATTTATGGCGAACTAATAATGTTGATTCACGATAGCTGGATCTGTTTTGTTATTTTATTATGATGTTTATCTTATTGAAATTTGAAATTATTTATGGAATATTCATTAGGTGTAAAGAAATATATGAAAAATCAATAATTTTCATTTTTCGTAAACGTTGTATGTAACAAAATAATTTTTAGTTCAACATTATGTTCAATGCGTGTATATCAAGTATTATATGTATAATTAGTGTAAAACCACACAAAAATTAATTAATTTTGTTATTTTGGTCGAATTTCGACCACTTGGCAATATTAGTACTAATAGTATTACTAGTATTAAATAGTATAGGTAATTCTAGTACTAAATAGTTATTACGTAATTTATTATACAAATTTGATCATCTACCTACACGAATAATGAATTGAATATGAATATTATGAATATTATATGAATATTCTATTATTAAATAACAGTTGTTAAACATACTGACAAGTTACTATTTAGTATTGGGCTATCTCCCAATATGCGGTCTACCTCCGTTTTGTGTGCTACGTAACTATAAATATGAGTATAGTATGCGGTCTACCAATATGTGTTTTACCTATAACTGGGAATCCCCAGTCATTATTATTTATTATCTACCAATTTATATGTTTTATCTTCATTTTTCATAACGATATATATTTTATCATGTAACAATACAGGGTTAGTTGGTTAGTGTCGTT
>JAIPRM010000722.1:24567-44316 GCA_025469315.1 Stegophylla sp. TES_Ste_2020 | reverse complement strand
TAAAGTAAAAATATTAGGCTTTCGGAAAAAATTTATTTTGTGAAAATCGGTCTAGTCATTTTAAAAATATTTGCCTTCTTGTATACAAACTAGAGGGGTGAGTCGATTTAGTTGCACGCGAGTGTATGTATAAAAAATGTTTCCAGAGAGAATTTAGTTTCCATAATAAATTAGAGAGTTAATTTTTATAAATATTTAACAGAATTTCCAAAATCAAGGAAAAGATACTGAAAAATTGATTAAAAAACAGAAGATTTTTCTAGAAAATTAAATAATTAGTAACTTCAAATTAATAATACTTGAAATTTGAAATTTTCACTTAATATTAACAGACTGAAAATAATATGACTACTTTTAGGATAAATATATCTGATTATAGATTTTGAGTGGAGGAAAGAAACTAGTATTTTTACAATGACGTTTTTTTTTATATGGACTCATTATTTTTGTATAAGAAAATCATGTTTAAAGTTTCGACAAGCCATTCTCTGAATTAGAATTTGTCTCAATAAGGTACATTTTTTAAAATTTTCAATTGTCTATCCAAAATTTGGGAAAAATCATCTAAAATTTGAAAAAAATGGCTTTAAAACTTATTATTTTTAATCCAAACATCGTGAAAATTTATTTATAGATCGGCAATAACATTGAAAATATATTGGTGCAAGTTGAAACTTGTAGTTAAGACTTTCCATTTGAAAGTGTTAACAGAAAAAAAAGTAAATAAATTATTAAATAAATATCACTGTGAAATCACTAGCTTCTTCAGTTTGCTCAAAATCTAAAATGGCCGAATTCATTTTTTTTATAATTTTTAAGTAAAATAATCTTATATCAACTGAAGCTTCACTCATAATCATTTTATTGATGGAATGATTTAGTGTTTATTTAAAATTTAACACACCCACCCGAGGAGCAAGAATACACATGGTGCGAATTATGTCCAGATATATTTGCTAATAATTTTTTAATTTCTTGTTATTATGAGATGAAAATGTTAAATGTAATAAGACCTAGCTCATTTCTAATAACACGGAGCAAATTTCAATAAACAATAGTCAAATCTTTTCAATAAAAACTTTATTCTAAAACTTTTAATCCTTAATTGGGTAGAAATATTTTTACTAAAAGATTCCTTACATATTTTTTTTTCAAGAATGTAAATTTTTTTACAAGCATTTATTAAGTTTATCATTATGGCTCAAATGAGTACTTATAAAAAAAAAGTGGCAGATAACATTATTCTTTATTATTTTATAGCATGTTCAATTTAAAAACAAGGCAAAATTGATAATTTTCATGCATAATTAAATTGACATAGTTTATTATATTATTAAATTGTTAAAATAAACTTAATACTATAAATTGATTTTTCTATGTAATAATCAAAGTTCCAATCAGATACATTATATTGGAGAAATTCTTTAATATACAACTCGACATCCAAGAGTATTTGAGTACTCAAAGAGCGAAGATCATTTCCAGATTTTGTTGGAATTATTTTCAAAGTAAATAATATACATATTGGCAATAAATTTAATAACATGTGTTATAATTAGGGATATTTATATAAAATTGTTTCTTAAATGTAGTATATTTTTAAAATTTCTTTTTAGTTCGAGAATAATTGTGCATTTTCTTAATATCTTTAATTGTTTTATTCAAGAAATCTAAAAAAAAGTGTATGATGCAATAAATATTTATATATTAGTATATATATAGTAGAACATAGGCAATGATGAGGTGATAATGAAAGTTAAAATTAAATGCAATATGTATTTATATCTAATACACCATATTTTTAATTAAATATTTAATTCAGTTTCCAATGTTTCCATAAGCTTTGAGCGATTGAGAGTTGACAGTTAACTGTATTAAAGCTAAAATAATTTTTCTAATTGAAATGAAATGATATGTATTAATGATCGCATATGTTCAAACATAATACATAAAAGTTCATGTATAGTAAAATGATATATTATAATATACAATTATTTATGATACTCTAAAATAAATCTAATCTTAATGATCAAATTATTTTATTCTATATGCAAAATAATATTTATTTGCTATGCATGTTATTTAAAAATAAATTCCAACATACTAAATAATTCTACAGGCAATTAAAATATAGCTAATAAAATTGCATACTTCCATACACCAAACTAAAATTATTGATCAAGGTCAAGTCAATATTGGATTTCATTAAAGGCAATTAATAATATTCATATATATATAATTTTATACATAGGTTTCTTATTTTAACACAAATATAACCAGTGAACATTAACAAGTATGCACATAAAAACTAAAAAGTGTTCTTTTTCCCCAATTGATGTTTAGTTCATCATTAGAACTTACTTTTCAATTGTATGGTTGGCAATGACAGTAGATTTTCTAGGGTTAGATGAACTTTGTTTTTCTGCTTGTAAGTTATATTTGTTTCGATGATTCCATTTTTTTCTTCTTCTCGAAGTTGAATTCGTTTTAGGAGTAGGTTCAGCCATATTCATTTCTTCACTACTATAATAATGAGTAAGGAAATAAAGAATTGGAAACAAATTGGAAAAATGGAAAAAAAGAAACACTGATTATTTTTTTATTTTTTTAATGTAATCATTAGACTTATTAGTTTTAATTTTATTTTTAATACTTTTACTATAAACGAGAAGTAAAGAAGAATATCAGTTAAAGATTTAACCAAAGACACCTTCAAGCAGCGACATTGACTTAACCTTGGTAATAGATTCAAAATAATTATAAGAACTATGTAAGTATACAAAAACGTTAAAAGCACACAACAAACTGGCAACAAGCATATGTAAAACATACCTGGTATTTCGCCTGCCAAAAGCCAATAATGGAAGATCAGCCATACGCCCCAGAAAAACAATATATTTATTAAATGTTCAAAAAAAGTGAAGATTAATAATGATGAATGTGAATTATACTCATTGCTACAATGATCAATTTACATACCTCAATTCTTCTGAATCTGTACTTAAATTATGTTCAATATGAATCATAACTTGAACCATTTCACTAACAATAATTGGCCACATAGAAGTTATATGATGACCAGACATACGTAGGAGTAAAACCCTGAAGCATAGGAATACTTGAGCATGAATACCAGGTCCCGATTGAGGCATACGAAGAGTATCAACTAGCCTTTCTATTAACATAAATACAATTTTTTATTATGTATGAAATTTAAATTTTAAAGTTTAAAATATAAATGATTAAACCTTGTATTTCAGGAACATGTTTATGAAATTGGTCTTTTTCACTACACAATAAAACAAATGCAAGTCTTTTTAATAATTGGGCTCTTTGCTCATATTCTTGTTCTCTATTTGAAAATAAATTCAACGCATTTGCTTGACTCATATTAATTCGCCCTAAAAATTACAAAAAATGATATGTGTGTATAATTATACAATAATGTTAGTTATAAACTAAAAATGAAAAAAATATACCCATAAAATCTCTAAAAGTAGTTGTATCTTGAGACATTAAATTATCAATTATAATTTTCCAATACTGAATACTACGGTCATCCATTTGAAATAAGGTTGGATCAAGTAAAAGTTCCATTGCATCTTTCTTCCAAGCTTTTCGTGTGTATTGATAAGTACTTATACTAGCCAAGATTTGAGAACACGCATGGAAGCTTGGCATATTTTTATTGCTAAACATTAAAATTAACCAAAATTAGTAAAAATTAAAATTAAAAATACAAATTTTAATGAACTACCGCGTAATAAATACTTACGTATGGTTTTTTAAATAAGGTGTTACATTATACATGACCATGGTGAGTATGGTACATACTCTTTCTTTTTCTTGATTACCAAATGTTATGTCTAACAATGGGGCAAGAAGTTGGGCAAGTACATTTTGGGCTGGAATACTGTACTGAGCATTGCTTCCACTACCACTTCCAACTAAAAAAAAAAAAAAATATGATTTTATAACACATTTAATTATATATAAAAAAAAAACTTATTAGTAATTAAAAACAGTCTGTAATTTTCAACCTTTTTCTATATCTTTTTCAGTAATAGAATTAGCAGCAGATAATTCATCTTCTCTTACAGACACATTTCTTCTTAACCATGAACTTTGTTCTAAACAAGCTCCTGCTATTTGAGAACAACTTTCAACCATCTATAAAAAATTGTAAAATTAATAATGAATTTTTAATAAAATAAAATAATTTCAACACTGAATTTTTAATAAATAATTTCCAATGAATTTCATTCAACGTGCTTAAATTTAAAATTCTATTTTAATCACCTTAGCTGTAATATCTTGTAGATCTTTCTGATCTTTCCGATCAGCTAATGGGGCTGGAGCTCTGGTAACAAATTGACTAAGTACTGATAATAACATAAATTGTGAAGGAGGTGACAATGTTATTCCTTCTTTGAGTAATCCAAGTAAAGATGGCCATGTCTCTGCTAAATAATGACCAGGAGCTAGCTGCACATAATGAACAAATAATTCCAACACACTCACTTCAATACTGATTTGAGTATCTTGTTGACCAGCCTGAAAACAGAATATAAATTATTATAACCATGAGTAGGAATATATATGCATAACATAACTCAAACAGTAATTACTTGGCTTAAGGATGGTTGTTTAACAACTTGATGAATAGTTTGTATCAATGTATCTAATGGCATTGATTTAATGGAACTCAATAATTGTACTAATACTTGTTGCATCTCTGTGGCTTCAGGTACAATCTGGAAAAATGAATTTTGTAAAGTTCAATAATTAATTATTTTTATAAGGGAATTATATCCCTGGGTCTTCACATGTATTCTTTCAGTGAAGCCCAGTAATCTGTAACAAAATATTATTAATAAAAAGAAAACTAATTTCAATTTAATATGGTAAGAGAGATAAGGTCAATTTGCCTATTAACTTCCAATAAACCGAGTTTATTTATAAAATGTATAGGGTTAATCTATAAAAAAAATCATCTTTTAATGTAGTTATCTGATAATTTGATGTCTAATAATCAGTTTTTTTAACCTCTCTAGAAAGTTTTTTTTGCCATTTATTAAAAAAAAAAAATCATAGCATTCACTAGGGATCAAAAGAAAATGGGGCTAACTCATTTCTTGTCACAAGGAGACTTTTAACATAGAATAATACTAATAACCTTCAAAAGGTGAATGTTATAAAAAGGGAAATGTTGAGAAAATATTTTTATCTTATCTATGAAAATGGTCATCACCTCTCTGCCTAGCTCACAACTTGATTACATGGGATATTATTAATCATTTTGCTATAAGTCAATACTAAATATTTTCCAAATTTTCTACGAATTGAAAAATGCTAGGGCTCAAAGAAAAATAATAGAAGAATCTTTCAAGGATGATTAAATTATATTTTATAATAGTTTTATACAGTCATTATTTATAAAAAAATCTAATAGATTCTGTAGCAAAAATAATAATAAAAACTTGATTTTTACAAATAACCTGAATCTTCTGAATCAAACTTAAAGCTGAAAATCAATTACAAAAAAAAAAAAAAAGTGATGAATTCTCAAGTGATACTAAAGTTAAAACTATTTAAATTCTAAATATATATTTATACTGAAATAATTTTTTTTCAAATAATAATAATATAAATACAGTGTTGAAATCCTGAAATATTTTTTAAGGCAATTTAGTTTTTTATTTTAAATAAATAAATTATCTTACAGATGGAGACAAAACAGATGCACGAGATCGTCTTTCTTTCCACACTATTGAAAAAGCTGTTAAAAAACTATTGCCATGGTGTTCTGCTATTGGACTTAATAATTCTAAAAGTTGGCCTTTAACTAATCTCGGACATCCAGCCACATTATTTTCACTATAAAACAAATAAACCATGTATTACATTATCAATAAAATTATTTAACTATATTAATATTAACCTCTGTTTTCCGGTACAAAGTGCTTTCCATAGTAATGAAACACTTGCTACTATTCTAGGTAATATTGCTAATAAAGATCTTCTTGCTCCTAATTGTGGTTCAGTTTCATCATTAGATGATTGATCTTGAAGCTTTGAAAATAATTAAAATATTAAACTGCAAATACATTTTATTGAAATCACTTACAGCTAATAAAGGAGATGGAATAAATACGTGAACCAGATTATTGAACAGTTGAGCTGGAGTATTTGAATTTGCTGCCGAATTATGATCTAAAGGATGGTTAAATGGTTGACCGGTATCAAGAAGGCAGAAATGACATAACACAGTAAGAGCTTCTAATTGTGTTATTGCATAGTCTGCTGGTAATCTAAAAACACAATATGATTTTTGTAAATTATATATTTGTTTATTACATAGATTTTATGAACATTCATAAAGAAAAAATTTTACCTCAAATTAACATTTTTGGTATTATCAGCATAAACTTCTGCTAGTGTTTCAATATTTGCACATAATTGTCGTACAGTAACAGAAACAACATTGACCAAAGCTGGTCCAAGGTATGGTAATGAAGATGTAACAAGTGATGTCCAGTTAATATGGGAATGTCTCATTCGCACAGACGGATGTAAAGCAGCAACCAATGCAGTAACAAACATTGGTTGCATAGGAATTGGTCTACCAGATAAGTAACGTACGTCAGTACCTTCAACATTGTCAGCAGCTAGATCTGCATAGGAATCAGTTACCACATTGTTACCTCGATGCCGACTAACATCAACTTCATATTCTAATATAATCAGTGATAGCAATAGTCTTAATAAAAGAGCTTGGAATGCTTCAGACTCACGATTCATTCTGCCTTCAACAGCTCCTTGATCTGTTGGATCATGGTTGTTAAATAATAATATTTCTGCAGTGAAACTTGTAGCTTTGCACTCAGGACCAGAATTGTCATGTACACTACTTAGCAAACAGTGCAATGCTACTTTTTGCGCTTTGCATCTAGCTAATAATTCAGCTAAATAACATGCTAAACCACGTCCACTGTCTCTTACAATACCACTTAGCTCCCAACAAATAAGACTTAATAGTTCAACACTGGACATTTGTACTTGACGGTTACCAGCAATGTCTTCCTGTGTAATTTTGGATTGTCCTAAATTAGGATAGTAACTTCTTATATAATAAAGACAAATGGATATAAGTAATTCTAAATACATGCTACCGCCTCGGCTATATGGCGGTATTCCAGTCATATCGATTTCGCCATGGAACCCTCTACCAAACATTGATTTTCTATGCCTAGAAAGTAATTTCAGTATTTGAGATTTTGCAGGAACAGAAGTAGTAGCAGCAGCACACAAAAGTGCACGAGCATTTGTTTTTAACATATTTGTTAGAGTACAGAAAGCATACAATGTTCGTTGTACATCATACACTCCACAGTATAACAACAAATGAGAGTGAATATTTCTCACATTACCATCAATATTATACTCAGGAGGAGCTAGAGAAATATCTTCTTTGATTGATTCAGATACTTCAGTTAAATCATCATCATCTTCTTCGTCATTTAAAGGCACAACTGTTTCATCTACTACAGCATCTAATACACTATTAAGTACTTCTCGTACAACAGACGTTTCTTCAGATTTTGAAGGGTCAAAATATTCATCAGCTGGTGTCGACTCATCTGCATCTATTTTCATTTGTTCATTTCCACAGAATGAATAGCTTCGAACTAAATCACTTTCATTTTCAGTAAAATGGCCATTCATATCTGTAGCAGAAGCTGATGTTCGTATATTGTTACGGTATGTTTCACCATCAGTTACTCGTGCAAATATTGTGTCTGATATCGATGATAGGTGTAATAAATCAATTGATGACATCATGGTTGTAGAATTCAAAACTGGATTAGTTTTGATAGAATCAAGAGATGAATATGACCCGGTTCGTTGAACAGATTTTTGAACATTTTTACTTTCTGGTTTTCTTTTAGGTGAACGGCGTACTGTGTTCTGTACATTTGATTTGAAACGTTTAATTTTATTCAACATTTCTATGGTATACTGGGTACTTTCTTTCTTTTCTTCAGAATAATCTTCATCAAATTCGTTATTATTGGTAACATTTGGGTCGACAGAAAATGGATTAACAAAAACAGAAATATTCTGAAGCAAAGACATGTTCTTATGATGAGATTCAGACATTTCTGCTAATGATGGTTCATATCGTGTCATCATTTGACATTTTTTTACAGTTACATAACGACTAAAAAGATTTGAAGAATCTTGCTCAGCGAGGGTTGTAATAGCAAACACGCGTTTACTACGGTTGGAGGAAATTTTTGGTGCTTGTTTACATTTGTCTGCTACATGGTACATAACATTTCCATCAACTGAACTGATAGCATATATTTTGGCAGATGGGTCACTAGAAGATGTTTCTGAATAATCATGTGTTTCATTATTTTGTGTTGGACTGACTTTAGCATGGAGAACACTTAATCTTGATGTACATGGATCAAGAAGTAATAATATAAGTGGATCTATTAATCGACCTATATCACCTCTTAATAAAGAGTGTAATAGCCATCCTTCTGCTTCAACCTTAATTGCATTTCTTTCACCAAGTTCTAAATTATCTAAAGCCTTCAGCATAGATCTAAAAAAAAAAAAAAATTACAATTAAAATACATAAAATTTTATAACTTTATCAATAAAGTGTTTTATAGTATTTGGTAAAAAGTGAAATAAAAATTAACAAAAAAGTAATAACCAAAATGGCAACACTAATGTGTCTTTTTTAAATTATTTAATTACTAATAGTTTATGTTTGCCCATATTAGCATTATAATTAAATTTAATTCAAAAAGCTATTGTCCAAAATAATCAAATACTACTGGAACTCCAGTAATGGCAAAACAAAGGCTGTGGTTATTATTACATAATTATTTTGATCATTGAGTGGAGTGTTTGAACATATCAGTCTTATTAGAGAAACCTGTTTTTAAAATGTTGATTATATTTGTGGTCTGACAATTAATAATCAGTTGTGTATGAACACATATTACTCATAGCATAGATTAAAAAAACACCAGACATAAAATCTAATTAAAATAAAGATTTTTTAGTTATAGAAAATGTGCAATATAAGTATTTGAAAAAAACAAAATAATAAATATAAAAATATGGCCTAACAAAAATTAAAAACATAGTTTTAGGTTATGAGTCAATGACAACTGTTTTTTTTTTACTAGTTTGTCTTAAATTTTTTTTTTTATTCATAGTAAAAAATTATTGACAATTTTATGTAATTGATTATGTTGATATTTTTATATCATTAAATTTTTTTTATAGAAAATTACATCTTTAAACAAACTATTTACATATACATTCATAAATAAAACAATTTTATTAAAAAAATTAACTTACTTATAAAACATATCTCCAACATTTTGAGAATTTGCAGCAAGTTCTCGCCCAACATGCCATAAGAGAGAAAATTTTCTAAATGCATTTAATTTATGAAATTCAGATGCTTTTCTTGATGTTAATTCTTCACCTATGGCACAGCACAACACAATATTATAGTAGTTGAATAATATGACTTTTTATGTAAATATATTACACATACCAATACAATTTTCTACAATATCACTTGAATGTAAAGAGCTTTGCAATAAATAGAGAAGTTCAACACATCGCACTTGATATAGTGGGTTAGCCAAATGAAACCAAAGCCAATGGGCAATAACCTAAAAACCATAAATTATTTTTGAAAAAAAAAAAAAATAGGAAAATATTAATAGTGTTAATCAAGTAACATACATGAAACACATTTGTATGGTATTCAATGTAATACAACTGAACAGGTTTTAACAGTGGCAATAGAACTAGTGACACAACACCATTTCTTGATTCATTTGATTTACAATGTAATTGAGAGCTTCTACAGAGGGCAACTATATCTACTAAAGTTCCAATAGTCACAAGTTGTAGAGAAGGTGCAGTATTTCCCAACCAACAACAACACACAATTATTAATTTCAACCATTCTGGTAGAATATCATTATTTAAATCTTTTAAATCAATGGAAGATACTAATGAAGACGTTGAGTCAGACAACGGAACTGCTTGAAATGTTGATATGTCAACCAATACCCTACAAGCTAACATTATCGGTTTTGTCCATTCAAGTCCAGCACTGCGTTTATTGTTTAAGATGGTTAAAGGTGATATTTCATCAGCACTTTCGTATTCACAGTTTTCATCTATTGTATGTTTTTGTGAATTAAGCACTGTTTTCAAGAGTTCTTCTAAATTTCTTGCTCGATCTTCAGCGGTTGCTTGAGGTGATTTCACTTTTAAAGCATCCATTAACACTGATAAACCTTTGGTTTCACCAATGTTTGCTCTCACTCCATAAACAAAAGTCACGAAAAATTTTTCATACTGTTTTATACAAGTTTTATAAATACTTTGTTGTTCTTTTTGGTTACAATTTTGATTTATTGTAGATGAATTTAATGAATCACCATCAAAAACTCCACTAGTTGTATCTGAATGCAAGTCTATTGATGGGTTATCTGCTATAATTGTTGAATCAGATTGAAGACTTGATGTGTCAGATCCAGTCTTAAGTTTTGGAGACTGAGCTCGTTTTACACCACTTATTTTTGGTATATCTACATTCAGTTGGACAATTTTTCCAGGTTCAGAAGCTTTTTTTGGCAGCTCAGTGGTTTGGTCCAATGAACTGTATCCTAAATCTGTTTGAGGCAATAATGTTGGCTGAA
The DNA here is from genome assembly GCA_025469315.1 of Stegophylla sp. TES_Ste_2020. Lineage (NCBI taxonomy): Eukaryota > Metazoa > Arthropoda > Insecta > Hemiptera > Aphididae > Stegophylla > Stegophylla sp. TES_Ste_2020. The sequence continues at coordinate 33,568 of JAIPRM010000722.1, read as the reverse complement.
CTTTAGACAGTATTTTTAAGAACAACATTAATGATGTACTAGCTTGTTCTGAAGTCAACATATCACAATGATCTGTTAGTGTATTAGCAATATGAATAAATAATTCGAGTAGATGTTCACTGGGTGTTTCAGTAAACGTTTCAAATGATATAGCATCTAATAGAAAATCTGTTAGAGAACATATTTCAACAAGACTTAAATCACCACTACCAACAGATTTAACAACATTTGTTGTTTCCTCACTCTGGTCTATCCTTGAAAGCGATTGACACGCATTTGAAAACATAATACCTGTATATTCCCATAAATATTTAGGTTCCAAGGAACTAAATAATAAATTTGCTGATTTAATTAATTCAGATGATTTGTCAATTTTATTGTCTTTTTGACAACATAAATAAAGAAGTCTAAAAACTTCATACAAAATGTCATCTAAAATAACAGGGCCAATTTCAGTTTTATCTAATAAAGATACAAGAAGTCTATATGGACGTAAATCATGAGGCTTGCAACCTGTTGCTTCATGTAATTTAATTTTTATTGCCTGCAGAAAAAAGACAATTATTACATTTTATTATTAAAAAAAAAGAAAAGATTTTAAACAGTAATACCTGTACAAGTAAGTCCCTGGAATACATTTCAAAATATTTGACAGTATTTAATTCTCGTGCCTTTCTTAATTTTACTAAAGGATGGTCTGGACTTAATAAAGTTAAATTAATTTCATTGCCAAGCAGCCAAGCATATAGACGTCTAAAAAATAATTAAAACTATAGTTACTAAATATTCTAATTTTTAGTATTCATTTTACAGATAATATTAAAATATGATACCTATTTAATGACATATCTCTACGGAGTATGGTTACTAAAGATGCAGTAACAAGGCGAATCATATCACTTTTAGATAATTGTGTGCTGTGCATTGGGAAGCCAACTTGTAATAAGTCTAAACCACTTCTTTGAACCAAAACCATAGAATCCTGTACACACGCACATATGGCAGTTACCATAGTATCAATGTTAGTACCCATAATATGACTTTGATTTTCAATCAATAACTTTCGATCAAATCTAGATAATATATATAATATAGCTGGAAGTCTAACAGCTAAATTATTGGCTAAACATTCCCACAAGTGACTAAAAAATATCGGATCACCAACACCCGCACATACATTGTCAAGTAAACGATTGGTTCTATAAAATTCACAAAATTCAATGTATTATTTTATTATTCAAAGTATAATTCTTATTATCACTCTATTATTTTTGAATTTACCTGTCAAAAAAATCAGAGCCTTCTTCTAAACCAAGTAATACTCCACTTAGAAAACCATTTAATCCTGGTATTAATCTTTCTCCCAATGGTACAAAATGATTTTCGTAAATATTCAAAAGATCTGGTCTAACATTCATGGCAGCATAACCCATCACAGGAAATAAACCTAAAGAAAAATTGAAATAATAAATTAAAAAATTCATTGACTTAAATTGTAAGTGAAACTTATTTTATTATTATTTGTAGTTTCATTTGAAGTCTTTTTTACAAACCTGCACTATAAATAAAGAGATCTTGGCTCAGTCGATTAGTGCCCATACACTTGAATATAATGTCATATGTTTCGAGAGCTTTCAAATGCACCCCAGATGGGAGAGCATGGTGCATACATTGGGCTAGCCGTTTACTAATTTTTATACCACGGGGTATTACTGGATATCTAGTATAACTTAGAAGTACCTGTGTAATTAAATAAAGTAATGTAAACATTGTAAAAAATATGTATAAATATATACAAATACACATGAATGAGTATGTATATTAAATAAAGCTAATAAAAAATGGCATTTAAAAAATCTTGGCAATGATATATTTTTTACACTAACTAATTTTACTTTAAAGTTCACAAAATTATACTTTACAAAATGAACAAGGAACTTTAATCTTATTAATACTATGAGCCCATGTCTCCTTGGAATAATTAATCAAATAAAAATAAGATTTAAATATTTATGGTATATAAGAACTTATTATCACTAGTAAAGTTCAACGCATATGCAGCATTTACATGTCAATGTCAATAAAATAATAATATGTAGCTATAGCTTAACTCCTTTAAATAAACAATATTATTATTGATTTCTGGTTAGGCGTGGCTCCAAATTTAATGTCTAAAAATATCTACATCAAATCAGAGTTTTAGTACGATTTCTTTGGCAGCAGTTTTTTTTTTACCAAGTAAGAAATTTACACATGATACACAAGTTATATTTTGTAAGCCACAAAATGTCATAGGGCTTTAAACACATTTTATGAGATATACAAATTTATAAATTTAGAATTAATCTATATTATGAATAAAACATTATTTTATAAAAAAAAACTCATCATAAATCATTTCAATACAATAGTTTTATATTGAGTGCCTAACTATTTTTTATTTTATAATATCAATGAATTTCAATACAACTGAGTGTACTTGTAAATTCATACATACATAATATTATACAAAATAAAACTAATATTATCTTAGAGGAGCATTATAAGTCAACCATAGCATATTATATCGACCCTAACAAGTAAACAGACATATCCACCACTTTGGACGTATCCGCTATAATAATTGATTATTAATGAGCATCAGAAAATACTTTGAATGGGGAACCACTCTAGTGATTATAGCTACAACTAACATTAAGTTATTTGAATTTTACTTTTAGCCTACCCACTATTTTTGACAATTTAACTAGCAAGTACAATAACTAGCCTACAAATGTACTATGATAGTCACTCAGTAAGGAAAAAACCCCATGCATAATGGTCGACTCGCTATGCTCGCCGACGCCTCCATTGGCAAATATTTTTAAACATCAGGTTTACAAAATGATATTTTGAATTTTTTCTAAAACTGTAGTATGAAATTTAAACTTGAGTCTTTAAAGAGAAAAAAAATTATAAGTTAATGCTGTAACACAAAGCTGTAATATATATATTTTTTTTAAATGTTAAAAATTATAAATAGAATAAAAGTTTTTGTACGCATTGAACAATATCATACTAGGACAACCTATATTATAGATACACACAGCTTTATAGATTCTTAAAATATACACATATGGAACATTAAAACTGAATGGTTGAAATAAGATTTTAATGTGTTAAACAGAATTTACTTCTGTGTATTTTATGATTTTCTATGCGATTAATGTATGTTTTAAATGTTTAAATACAATTAAAAAAATATAGTAATATATAACCACTAGGTATTTTGATAAGAATTTGAAGGTTTATTGTATTCAAAATTTAAATATTTCGATACTTAGTTTATTATAACTATTATACCTTTTATTTTTATTTTTGCAAAGATGGAGAAAAACATATATTCAATATATATATATATAAAAAATAATACTCTAAAACAAAATATTTTCAGAACAATGGACATTTAGATGAAAAAATAATAAACATCTAAATGAAGCCATTTGCAGCATTTGCCTTTCTAATTACTATTCATCAAATGTAAACTTTAAATAATGAGAAATATAAACTAACAAATTAGTAAATAGTGTCTTACGAGGATATACCTATGCTACATCTTCTGAGATAGTGAAGATAATAACATTCTGTTTTTTTAAAAGATTCACAGGGATAAGGACTACAAATATTTTGTATTTTAATTGAATTAAATACTTCTGTAAGCAAATTAAAAATTAATTTTTATTTAAAAAAAATAAGATAAGACATTTCTGAAAAATAAACTCCATAAAATTAGCTGTTTTATAGAACTTATTTTTCTGAAAATATAAGTTTCCCCATTTTATTTTCATTTACCTCATGACTTTTAGTTTCTTTTTTTAGTTTCCAGAAAATTTATGAATTATTAATATATATATAATAAAATAACGGATAGGCCAGAAATCGAGGTTATAATGGGGTTTTTAAAATAAAGAAAGATTTATTTCATACAACAGAAAATTGTGCAATTTATTGACACTAAATAATTTGTATTCATATTAGACCTATTTATGAAGTTATAATTGTAAAATATATTTAGTTATTTTTAAAATTGTATTGTTATTTACCTTATTTAATTTTCCTAATGCTGATATTAAATCTGCCCATTCACTTGTGTATTCAAAATTTTTCAATGCTTTATCAACAGAAGAAACATACCTGAAACAAAAATAATTTTATTCAAATTAAACACAACTTTAAATTTAGCCAATTCCAAAAAACAATCTTAATGGTGGAAATAATTATTAGTTTAGCCTTGAAATCTGTGGCATACTTAATATAGATGACAACATATGAACAATTTACAAAATTTTATTCAAATCATAATAAAAAAATAAAGTGAAAAATTATGAATGACAATATTTATAGACATAGCCATTCAATTGGATTGACATCATTAAATAATTATTATATAGAAAAAGTAAGATTCAAGGTTGATTATTGTGTTCACAATGTATTGAGTCAAAACATTACTTCTGGCCATTAGAAAATGATGTGTTCTAAACATATAACTGGAAGTTAATAGGTATTAAGTAAGAACTATTTTTATCATGGAGAAAACATTAAAATTCAAATTTGTTCATAATCTTGAAATCTTAAAATTCACATTTTCATACACAACTTAAATAATATAACAAATAAAAACATCATACAGTACAGTTTTTTATACACACGACTCCAGTTTCAGGTAATACAACTCCAAAAGTTTTATACAGAAATTTTCTATTTATCAGATAAGTTATTTATTTGTTATTTTAGTAAGGCCATTTTTTTAAAAAATATTAATGATGTTTTCAAGTATATGGAAAAACTAAATGAGTATGAAGTCGATTTCAGTTGGAACTCCAAAACTAATAGAATTAGATACTTGAAATTTCACTAGATAACTGTTTAATACAAACCTGATAACATTTATATAGTTTTATACTAATACAATTTTGAACTTGTCTTTAAATTTATTAGAAATTTATTCATATATTATATATAAGCTAATAATTAAATAATTTCTAATTTTAGATTTTTGAGATTTTTTCAGGTCAATTAGACATAATATGTCAGTGAGATCATATTAAATTTTCAAGTCTTAATATCAAAAATCAAAAATTTTATTACATAAAAACTAACAAAAAATGAGAAATTTCCGAAATTTTCAAAATGCTGCACTCAACTTAAAATTGATTAAATCTTTTTGAAATTATTATGAAATATTCTCATGTCTATTTTTAGTAGTTGGTGAAATTTTCAAGTCCCTCGCTGCATTATTTTAGAAGTTATGTAAAAAAGCAATTATCAATTTTACGGAAATTCCGGTAATTGCATATTTAGCCGTTTTTTGATAGATTTTCCACGCTTTAGGAAAAAGTATTGAAAAATTGGAAAAATGACCTCTTTAAAATACCATCTGTATGTGATTTGGGATCTATAGAGGTGCTGATCGAAACTTTTGGATAATTATATTTCTATACGAATAGTGTTCACAGAAAGAGAGAAAAAAAATAAACATCATTGTAAAATCATAAGCTTCTTCACCACGTTCAGAATCTTAAATTCAAGAATTGCAAAATTCAAAAAATAATTTCTTTTAAAGACCAACTACAGACGAATCCGGTTTTAAAAAGTTGCTGATCGTGACTTTTGGACTATTAGATCTACATGAAAAAGTTTTTGAAGAAAAAAAAACATAATTGTAAAAACAATCGATTAATGTTTAAAAAAAGTGTGTTCTTCGCTCGTCGGAGTGTTCTTCGCATGTCGAGTGGGATTCTCTTGACCGGGTGTATTGAATTTTAAATAAACGATAAATCATTTCTTCAATAAAACGATTCTGAACGAAGGAAGTTAATTATATTAGAAAAAAAAAAATGCGAAAATTCGGAGTGCAAGGCTGATCTCGAATCCCTGTACTATCGCGTGATAAGCCGGCTCCACTACCATTACACCACAAAACGTAGCTTGATCATGTAGGTGACAATACGTAGTAGGTATTTAGTAAAATAACCGAAAATATTGAATTTTTAAAATAGAATAAAATAGATAGAAAACTATTGTTGTACGTGGATTTTAATTCACACCAACGTATTCAGCGTCGAAAAATACATAAGATGCAATAAAATATTATTAACTTTCAGCAACAATTAATAATAACACGTCTATAGATATTTCGTAATATCTTTCTATATTTTCTCCGATTTTTTTCCAATCAAACCCTTTTAAAATGTTTAATTATTCGTCCATAAGAAATTTTATTGCACCAAAATATTCGCAATGAAATTCTTTATATAGGCACCAAATTTCAAAACAATCGGTTAGGCCAATTTTCTTATATGTACATTAAAGTGCGTAATTTTAGGTAAAATTAACGAATTTAGTCGAAATTCTAACTTCAAACGAGTATAAAAAAAATGTTGATTAATGATTTTTGAGATTTTTTCAGGTTAATTAGACATATATGTCAGTGAGATCATCTTAAATTTTCAAGTCTTAATATCAAAAATTAAAAATTTTATTACATTAAAAACTAATAAAAAATGAGAAATCTTTTTTAAATTTTTATGAAATGTTCTCGTAGCTACTTTTAGTGGTTGGTGAAAATTTCAAGTCTTTAGCTGCATTATTTTAGAAGTTATGTCAAAATATAATTTTACGAAAATTGCGGTAATTGCGTATTTTGTCAATTTTTCGATAGTTTTTCCCCATTTTTGGAAAAAGTATTGAGAAATTGGAAAAATGACCTCTTTAAAGTATCACCTGGGTACGATTCCGGTTCCATAGAGATAGCGATCGAAACTTTCGGACAAGTATTTATGTACGAAAAAGTGTTTCCAGAAAGATAAAGCTTTTCAACTTCATTCAGAATCTAAAACTTAAATAAGACATAGAAGTAAAATATTTTGAGAAAAATCCAAGCTTCTAAGTTATAATTAGGGCTAGGATTTTAATGACCTAAAATCTAAAAATCGACCTTAAAATAACCTAAAAATGACCATAAAATAACTTAAAAATGATCAGAAAAAATGCCCAAAAAATAAAAAATGACCTTAAAATATTATTAATTGTTCTAAAATATATTAAAAAATTATTTAAATTAAAATATTATGAAAAAATCAACTTTGATTAATTTTTATTTTATTAATAGGTATTGCTGTTGAATGTATGTAATGGTCTGAAATTAATAAAATAAAAAATACCTTAAAATTAAAATTATTTTTTCATTTTATTATATTCTTAATGAACATATTGAATTACGGTATTATTTTTGTCATAAATAAAACGAGTATAAAAAATGCAAAATAAAAACTTTTTATTTGAACTCGTAGATGACCAAATCACATTTTGTACTTTAAAAACTATATACACATATATACTAGCCATAGTTATAATAAATATTCCAGACATAAAATAATATTTTTCTACAGTGATTTCAAAATCTGTCTTTATAAATACATTTGATTTTTCTACATAAAACATAGAAAATACTCAAGGTACTCAATCAGTTAAATTCGTATTTCAGACAATATAGTCGCATCTAGACCAAGGAAACGGTGCTGCATACATATTTTGTTACTGGCATTTGTTTACAGGACTGTTTATGACAGGAAATCAAAAACAATGTCAGCAACAGATATATACGGCAATGTTTCATTGGTCCCTCTTACACTCAAAAATCTTAAACGCTTAAATAAATCATAATAATTGATAACGGCTAAAACCGATAAAAACCATTTAAAGTTTTAGGAAATAAGACCGTTATAATTCAAATAAAACTAATTTTATTAGCTAAACGTAAGCATCCAATGACAAAACACACACATGATGCTAAGAAATTAATTTTAAAATGAATACTATAGAGTCACAACGGTTCTCAAACTTTTTTATTCGCGGTCCCTAAATATGGAAAAAAAATTTATGGAGCCCCAAACCCAGGAATGCCAATTTTGAACCACAACTTATAAAAATTATGTATCAAAAATTTTCTATTAGAATCATTCTTTACTATATATATGATTTATTATTATATTGTTTTTTGATTAAGTATTATTGAATACTATTATCACACATTGTATGTATAATAATTTAATTTATTAGAAATAAAACTTAATATAAACACTATTTAAATTAATTTAGAAGATTTAAGATAATGTCATACCCAGTACACGTATGTGTTATATTCGTCTTACTAACGTACATCAAAGCAAAGTTACGTTCAGTAGAGTCAATTTTATGTCACCAGCTTTAATATTAGACTAAATTTATCTATTATAAAAACTGATGGTAAGAACATAACCCATGTTTGTGCGTTAATTTTTTGCAATATTTTAATCTATATGCGAGTTAGGTTCATTTTCAAATTATTTAATTTTACACTTTTATAACTTGCTTGAAAATAAAAAAATCGTATAAAACTGACGTACAAATATTGATAATATTATCATCTTTAAATTATATAATAATTAGTCAATTTACTCGGTTATTAAAGCTAACAACACAAAATTGATTTTACTTAATGTAACTTTGCTAAGTTGTACATGGGTGTAACGTTGACATGCTAGAGTGACTCATGATCGTTACTAATATAGTTTTTCAGAGGTAATTTTATTACTTTTGTTTCAATACTTATATTAGTCATAAATTGCGTATTGATAATAAATAATGTAAAATAAATATATACATTTTTTTTCAAAAGTTTCGCAGTTGGTTGAAACCAAAAACCTCCTTTCTCAGTATACGGCCATGGTGTGACGTCTTCTTAGTAAGTAAAATATTGTTTTTAAGATTCTGAATGAAGTGAAGATGCTAGTGTTTTTACAATGATGTTTATTTTTTTTTTCTTTCTGTGTACAACTTTTTGTATAGAAATACTTGTCCAAAAGTTTCGATCAATAACTTCTTGAAACCGGATTTGCCTCTAGATTGTACTTTAGAGAGGTCATTTTTTGAATTTCTCAATTCTTCAATTTTTTTTTTGGAAAAAACTACCCAAAATTTG
>JAIPRM010000722.1:13329-24467 GCA_025469315.1 Stegophylla sp. TES_Ste_2020 | reverse complement strand
AATTTTTTTTTTTCTTATATTATTAATTTCCTTTGTTCAGAATCGTTTTACTGAAGAAATGATTTATCGTTTCTTTAAAATTTAATACGCCCGTCAAGAGAATACCACCCGTCGTGCGAAGTACACCTATCGTGCGAAGTATGTCCGGCTTTTTTACCTTGAGCTGTTAATGCCAGGTTGTCTGCGTATATAAAATGTCGTGTTGCTGTCCTTATCGATTGGTCGTTCGTGTGAACAGCATTGGTGCCAGTACGGTCCCTTGAGGAAGACTGTTTTTTTTATGTTCGCCATTCGCTCTTCTTGTTATTTAGAGTCACATAAAACCGTCTATCCTTCAGCAACATTCCTATGATTTCTGTTAGGCAATAATCTTTTGTCATCTCGTAGATTTTCTTTCTAAGCATTGCACGGTTCGCCGTATCATAAGTAACCTTTTGTTTCTGCCGGGTCTTTACCAGGTTTAAGCAACTCTATACCATGTGATTCTCTCCATTTTTTTCGGTATTTTTATCGTTTTAATGCAGTTCCCAAAGAGCGTTGTGATCCATCTCACCGTTAAAGGTCCAAAGTGTTTGCCAGCTGCCTTTTTGTTTTCAGACTTAATTGCAATTTCCACTTCTTTAGTATATATAATTCTGTCGTGAACGTGTTAATTTCGTCGCACGGGTTGCTATTAATCTTTTTGGATTCTTTGACAGTTCGTTTTGCCTTTCCATTGAGTAGGAATTGATGAGCTACTTCATTTGTCATAACGTTTGTATCTACGAATCCGTTATTTTTTTCCCCATTTAGTTTCTTAAGAAGACACCAAGCCATATTTATTTCTTCTACTATCTTCTGCCATTCTTTCCCTCTTTCCTCCGCATTATCTGTCAGAAGGGCTTCTCCTAGTTTTATCATCAAAAGGGTTGTTTTCAAATCTTAATGTTCATTCATCAAGGGTCTTCTGCAGCTCTTTCATTTTTTGGGTATATGCTGTTTTAAGAATTTCTTTATTATTTTCACAAAATCATCATAATGCTCCGGTGTTGGTTAGATTGTTTCAATCACCCAGTCTAACGCCAACCGTAAGAAAAAAAAGTTAGAAAAATGTTCAAATTTTTTGTCACATTTTCAAAATTTGATGAAACAATGTTTCTCCTATTATTGTCTATCTATGTTTAAATTTTCATAAAGTCTGAATCAAAAAATTATGGTTTCCAAGTCTTTTATGTCAAAATTTATGTAGTTTTTACCATTAAAAAAAAAAAAAAATTGAAGATTTGAGAAATTTAAAAAATTACTTCTCTAAAGTAGGTACCAATTAGAGGCGAATCCGGTTTAAAAAAGTACATCATTGTAAAAACACTAAATTCTTCACTTCATTCAGAATCTAAAATAATTTAAAACCGTAGTACAGGCAATAACAGAAAAAAAGTAAAATTGTTATTTTACAGATATAATACTAATGACAGCGTTTAAATGCGAACTTTTATAGTTAACTTTAAAACATTGATAGAGATTAATAAAATGTCTTATATTTCAATGTTTTTAGACAACAAGATTATTTAAAAGTTATGATAGAGGAGAATGCAGAATTACAGAAATTAGTAGTTGAACAAAATAAGTAAATAGCTTTAGAAAATAGTAGGTTTGAAAATAAATTCAAAGAAATATTGTTAAATATATTTACACTACAACAAATAAATCTACTGCTATATAAAATGAAAGCTTTTAGATGGAATTCAAAAATACTAATGACGGCAAAAATTACAATACTGAATATTTTGGAAATTTGACTATTATCTTTCACCATAACCCTTCAATTGTTTCTGTATACAGTTGTTATTAATACACAAGATTAAGTTTTGAAGTAGAAAAATGTTGAAATGTTCTAAAATAGTTTTACATAATTTTGAAAATTATTTAATTATTTGGGATATTTTTTATTTATTTAAAGCTAAAAGGTAAAATTTAGATTATTGAATTTAGGAATAAAAGACTGTATCAGAAATTATACTGATTGTATATCTCTTCCCTGAAAATACTATTACTCTCTTCTACATTGAAATTATAATGCATGATGGTGATAATTATTGTAATACTTACAATTCTTATAAAAGTTCAATATTTAATATATTAAATGTAAAAAAAATCTTGAAAAAATAAAAAAAAAAGATACAGCTATTATAACTAAATGATTCAACTATATTGTTGAAAATTTTCCTACAATTAGAATGAGTTTATTTTGATGGCAGTCAATATTTAGGCACAATAAAATACAATTAATTAATAAAAATACAAATTGAACATTTTTATTGTAAATTATACATTTACAAATGTATTTATTTATAAAAGTCATACATTTAATTGTATTATAAAACTAAATTAAATTTTTTTTTTAAACATTTTTAAAAATCAAAATATTGAATAATTTAATAATAAAAAGAAATAAAAAACATTAACACTAATTTAATTGTAATATATTTTTATATGGCAATTGTATTTTGTAATTCATATTGTAATTAAACAAATCACATCAATCATTTAAATATTTAACTTAAATAGATTTTTATTTTGCTCATTTTGTACAACAAATCCATTCTTTTTCAATATGTAACATTGGGAGACTAAATGTGGCATATCTTCAATGTTCAACCAAGTATCACCATTTTCATCATCAGCATACTCCACTAGTAACTTTAAATAAATCAATAAATTACATATTAAGTTAGACTGAAAAAAATTAATATTTTATTTACAATATTGGAGAATTGTGATGACAATTAATACATTTTTGAAAAGAAAAATAATATTAATACTTTTGTTTTACTTACACTAAAAACTTCTTTCAATTGAGATGAAGGATCTACTTGTGATAATAATAAATACTAAAATAAAAATGAGTCATTAGATGAAAGAAATATATTTGTAATTAATTTATTAGAGCTTAAATACATTAGTTATTTACCAAATCAGCTTTGCATTCCTTAAAATCTCGTTGAACTTCACGCTCTATTTCTACGCTTATAGTATTTTGAGCAATTATATTCTCTATTTCTTGTTGAAAATCTTTGACATATATTGATAAATTTTTAAACCTATGCATAAAATTTGTTTTAAACACATAATTATAAATATTAAAACATTTATATTACCGATCAGAACGTTTAACAATGTTTTCATTTTCTTGTTTAATATTGTTTAGTAATAATTTACATTCTTCAGACACTTTTTCATACACCTTTAGAAGTTGCACTGAACTCAGAGATTGGAAGCTTGGGTAACCTTATGGTAACAAATAATAATCAAATCAATAAATAAGTTGGTTTAAAATAATAAAAGTATATATAATTATAAATTTTGTATTATTACTTAAAGGATTTGTTTTCTTTAACAAAATTGTGATGTCATTAATGATATTTCGTTTAACTTTTAGTATTTCTTGGACTGTAGATGGATTAGATGGATCTGTAATGACGCTTAAATATCGATCTAATTTACTCACATCTGCAGCCATAGCTCTAACTTGGTCTTTATACTTTTGTAATACATCAAAAAGCGTGTAATCATCAGTTATAACCTGTGTATTTTCTAGACATCCAACTTGAGATTGTAAAACAGAGCTAGTTGAACAACAAGCCTATATTAAAACAAATAATTATTAGTGACAATGTGTTTGTCCCTCAACAGCAGGGCTCATAACTAAAAAAAAAGTATTATAAACAAATTTTTATTGAACAGATTTCTGTATTATCAAATCAATAAAAACTTAGTAAACATTTATGCAACCTGGCATAACTGTTCTATGTCCATTAACGCTATATCCAAATTGAACCATGTCCATATGATTAAATTGTTGGACTTAGTTCATTTTAGGGATGATACAAACATGGACACGGTTTGTTTCTGACATTTTTCATCTATAAAATATTTGTCTCTTCTTTTGTTTTAATTTTATTTTTACAATATATTTAATTTCACACTTCTTGTTGAATCAAATTTGAATAGAAAAAATTGATTTGCTTTTGTGAAAACAAGAATTTTTTTTTATTTACCAAAAACTAAAATATTGATACTTAAATCACTTTGTCCAGCCACGCCTCACTAACTTGTTAAGTTAAATTTATCCAAAAGATTTGTTCAGTAGCTATATAAAAAAATCATTTTTAAAAAGTGTCTAGGCCAGATATACTTTGAACCACAGATATTCTTTGCTCCTTGGGTCAGATACTCTTGGTGGGTTACAATAATTGAAAAAATTAAGAAGTTGTGGGAAGACGAGTAGCTCTACATTGAAATTATTTTTGACGTCGCCAACATACAGAAGTTGAGAACCGGTGATATAAAGAATAATAAGTCGACATTTTCAAATTTCAACACACCCACTAAGAGTAAATAACTCAAAGAGCGAAGTAACTCTGGCTTTCTTGTCTATAATTTATTTTCCTCTACTTTTTTTCATCTAATAAATAAAAAAAAGGCAAAAATGAGAAAAAAAAAGTGTTCGAAAAATGTCCAATATTTCTGTGTTCCTCATAAAATTGTCTATCTATGTTGAAATTTCATAAAGTTTGCATCAAAAAATGATGGTTTTCGAATCATTTTGGTCAAATTTTGGGTAGTTTTTCCAGAAAAAAAAAAAAAAAAAATGAAGAATTTAGAAATTCTTCATTTTTTTCAAAAATTTAGAAAATCAAAAAATGATGTTTTTAAATTACTAACTAGAGGTAAATCCAGTTTCAAAAAGTTGCTGATTGAGACTTTTGCACAAGTACAAAACATTGCTCACAGAATAAAAAAAATAAACATCATTGTAAAAACATTAGCTTCTTTACTTCGTTCACAATTTAAAATTCCGAACATTTTTTCAAGAAAACTGAGTAAAAACTTCATATTCATGAAATCAAATTAAGTAATTGGTCGTTACTTTAAAGTTTAAAGTATACAGAAACTTTTGATTTTCACCCTTTATCAATTACAGTGTAATATAGACTGAAAATTTATTAATTTTTTTTTTTTTACAAAAAGATTCTTCACATATTTTTTCAACAACGGTAGAATTTTCTAAAGGCTGTCAGAATCTAAAAAATATTTTTTTACAAGGGTTTTAAGTTACAGCTTAAAATACTGTTAATCAAATTATTATTCAATAACATATTACATTTAATTGCTCTTAGAATGGAAAAATATATACAAACTTACTTTTATACAGAAATAATTAAGGTTTTCATTTTTGTTAAAATCACTTAAACTGTACACACCAAAATCAATTTCAGCAGCAAGCTATTATTTTCAGGAAGTTATTTAGTACTTTCTACTTGATTTCAATATTGATATTTTTGCATTTAATCATGGCAATATTACAGCATAAATTAAATTATATTATATATTTAACAAAATAAACACAACACACTGAGTGTTATTTGGGATTTAAATTCTCAAACAGGATCTCATGAAGTGAGAATGTAATTGATAAATGACTGTAGTCCCTTACAACACAAGATTTTGCAAAGCATAATATAATTCATTATTATGTTTTTAAACATAATATTATCATAGTAGGTGTTTATTTCTATAATACAATTAAATGAAGTCTTAGCATACAAAATGAATTCCTAGTGTTGTTATTTTCTGGGGTCAATAGCACAGTAGTAGATGACTAGTACTTTCAAAAGTTATATTCTCACCTGATTTTCATCATTAAAGGAAGAATCTGACATTTTTCTTGCAATATTAAAATTCAAAAAAGAAGAAATAACTTGTGTAATGTGTAAAATAGTGTACACTGGCTTTTAAATGTTTAATATTTTCAGTTTTCACAATATTTACATTTTACAGTTATATTTGTATTGAATTGGAGGGTGTTGTTATCAATTTTTAAATGTTATCAATCAAACTGGTAGGCCAGTATGCCAATAATTAATACAAATACATTTTCCCTCGAATATCTACATATTTAAGCATTTTGTTTTCCGTACAATCGGATACACTATTGAACTTACTAAGTCCTGGAAGTTTGAAATCCTCCTTGTATTTAATTGTTTCATAATTGAAAAATTACAGTCTATACCGTAAAAATTGACCGATGTGGAGTAATCCGACTGTCCTTCTGCGTTTGTCGTCATAGATTTTGGCTACCCTGGAACCGGCTGATAGTCGGACATCTTTTCTTTTCACATCCACTGGTGAAGTTCACTTAGCCTAATTCTCTCCGTCCGGCAATTCCTGAATTTTCGCGTGGCTCTTGCTGTCAAAAGTCTCGTCCAGACTCTGCCATCGACGTTATTCTACTTGGCCCGATCACGATGTACTCTCCATTCCATCAATTCAGGAAACCCGCTGAATGCAAAAACACATTGGAAAATGTTCCGCAATTCCCCACCCATCTCGTGCCAGGTAAATTTATTTACATTTAATATTTAAAACGTTCTATTTTACATCTTGGACGTCCGACTTATTATATCCTAAATTAAGGGTAATCATGGTTTTTGTACGAATTTCAGGTAGGACAATCGCAGCTGCTGCAGTCAATGAAGATAGTTGCGAATTTGGATCACCTAAATACTTTGCCCTCTGCGGTTTGGGTGGTATCATTTCTTGTGGTCTGACACACACAATGGTCACTCCTTTAGATTTGGTCAAATGTCGTCTCCAGGTGAACCCTGCTAAATACAAGAATCTAATCAATGGTTTCAAAGTCACGATGGCCGATGATGGTGCTAGAGGATTAGCCAGGGGTTGGGCACCAACAGCTATTGGTTATTCTATTCAAGGTCTAGGTAAATTTGGTTTGTACGAGTATTTCAAGATTTTGTATGCTGACTTGTTGGGTGAAGAAAAGGCCTACTACTGGCGTACGTCTCTCTATTTGGCTGCATCTGCGTCCGCTGAACTTTTTGCTGACATTGGTCTTGTCCCTCTCGAATCAATCAAAGTTAAAATTCAAACTACTCCAGGTTTCGCAAATAATATGCGTGAAGCTGTTCCCAAAATGTTGAAACAAGAAGGTGTATCTGCCTTCTTCAAGAGTTTAGTACCATTGTGGATGAGACAAATTCCTTATACCATGATGAAGTTTGCATGTTTTGAAAGAACAGTTGAATTAATTTATGCTCATGTTGTGCCCAAACCAAGGGCTGAGTGCAGCAAGGGAGAACAATTAGTTGTTACATTTGCTGCTGGATACATTGCAGGAGTTTTCTGTGCTGTTGTATCTCACCCAGCTGACACATTGGTGTCAAAATTAAATCAAGAGAAAGGTGCATCATCTGTTGATGTATTAAAGAAAATTGGTTTCGGCGGTTTGTGGAAAGGTTTAGGTCCAAGAATTATCATGATTGGTACCCTTACAGCTTTGCAATGGTTTATTTATGACTTCGTGAAAGTTACTTTGAGCATGCCAAGACCCCCACCTCCAGCACCACCGAAGAGCAAAAGCGAATAAACAATTGTATTAATATAGTATAATTATTTGATGAATTCAGAACTATCAGTCTTACTAAAATAAAATGCATCTATGACTAGTTTATCTCGAGAAGTATTCAATGTGAAATTATATGCTTTTTAGTTTTTTTTTCTTACATTAATAGATGCTTCTAACATTCCGATGTAACAATACCTCAGTAAAGTGTATTATTTATTATAGTCTAAGTTTTAGTGTGCTGTATCAGTATATTTACAATTGTATGTATAATGTTCACAATAAAGTTACTTATATGTTCTGAATTGAAATACTTTCAATTTAATTATTTGTTATTTGTTTTATTTTTGTCTTTATTAAATTACTATATTATCTAAAAAAAATGGTAAATTTTAATGTTGTTTAGTATTCTGGTACATTTTCTATATGTATGTTAAATATAGATTAAAATACTTGGCACAGATTATATATACTATAATTATACCAACATGTTTGGTGTAAGATCATAGTTTTACTGGTAAATTGTGTTTAATCATAATAAATGTTAATCTTTTTATGTAGTCGTGATAACTTTTGATTTTTCGTCGTAAGTGACACTCATCTGGAGCATGTTAATTTTAATCAGAAGTATCGTTTATTGGGACCATGTTATTGGTTATAAATAATATATTTTAATCTTGTTGATATTTATAAATAACACTTATGAATTAAACATGCTGTAAAAATGCAAGATAATAATATAATGTTTTTGCAGATTATTGATAATTTTTATTGTAATGTAAATGTTAATATTAATTTTAGTTTAAACAATATTTTGTTTAGTTTAAAGTGATAAACTATTTTTTGGTAGCTTAATAATTGTAATTTATTAATGTATTACAAAGTGTATACATATAAATGTATATATGTATTCATATTAATGAATTATTCTGGCAAATATTAATGTAATTTAATTTGGGACACGCCCCTAAAAAATTAATAATTAAATAAAAAACCTATGATATATAGGTATATAAAAATAAAATAAAATCAATATATAGTTATTACATTATATATTAAATAACAAAATAAATTTAGCCTGGAGTATTACAATTTTTTTAACCTGATGATGATTTTTAAAATTTTAACCGGTCCTTAAAGAAAAAAATTATAATACATCAGGCTATGTTTATTTTATTTATATATTTATTTGTTATTTGATATATAATGTAATAACTCTACATTAATTTTATTTATTATTAATTTATTATATTTTATGTGTTTATAGAAAAAAAAGTAAACATTGTAAAAACACTAGCTTCTTCACTTTGTTCAGAATCGAAAATCATTCTGTATACAAGTAGATATATTTACTTGTATACAGTAACCATGTGATTGTCACATTGTAGATCATGCTATTAGAATGTGATTCATCATTGTTAATAGATTACTCAATTGTGTACAGTTTTATTATCAAGTACTGATTGTATACAGTAAATCACCACAAATCATAACATTGTAGAATCACTGAGTGTTGATAATTTATATCAGTCAGTTTTGACTCTTCATTTAATTACTTTAAAAAAGTAATAAAATTACATAATTTGTAATTTATTCAGTAGAAAAATATGAAAAGGTAATAAACTAAAAAATTAAAATTAAGTATAGACAAAAAAGCCATGAATACTTCGTATCACGGTTATCCTCCGCTCTTCGGATCAGATACTCTTGAAGGGTGTGTATAATTTTAAAGAAACGATAAATCATTTTTTCAATAGGACGATTCAGAATGAAAGAAGTTAATAATATAAAGAATAATAGTCATCATTTTCAACACATCAAGAATATCTGATCCAAAGAGCGAAGAATATCCGTGGTGAGAAGTTTGTACGGCTTTCTTGTCTATATATATATTTTACTTTTTATCATCTAATATATAAAGGAAAAAAATTAGAAAAATGTCTACAAATTTTATTTTGTGTTTTCAAAATTTTCTTGCGCCAAAATGTATTGTGTGTGTGTGTATATATATATATATGTTTATAAATAGTTACAATGAAGTATTAACAAGTAACAACATGTTATAATATTCACCAAGATATTAGATCTACTACTGGTAACTATGAGTAAATCATTAATTTATTACGTGGGATATGGAAGTACAAGGTGAAATAAGTATATAATTATACTAATTACATCAAAATATTTTTAGAGTTAATAAAAATATATTGAGCTTATGATCAAAATGAGAAGAACTCGTAAGCTGTTGAAACTTATATCCGATTTCTACTGTGTATTATGTATTTTTTATTGCAACCATAACAGTAATAAATTATAATACAAATTAAAATATATATAATTAAAAAAGTCAATAAGACATAGGTATTTAAAAGACAGTTTAAATCACATAATAACTTCATAAACATTGAGCGTTTCAAAGGCTTCAACATAACACATAATGATATTATCAACAAGATAACACTTCAATAACATTAGTTGATCCAATTTACATTCTAGCCCTAAAACTAGATTGAATTTCAGCAAACCCATTAATCAAGTAAATTTTTCACACATAATAAGAATTTAAAAACCAGCCTTTTTTAATTGTTTCAACTGATAATTGAGTCTGTCTTCTTTTGCCTTCCTTGTATATGACATCTAAAACCATTTAAAATATACAAAACATTTGCTCTATCAAATAAATTAGGATTAATATTAATGGTATACTGTAACACTTACAGTTCTAGACTTGACATATACTTGTAAAAATTTATCACAATCCATATCACCAGCCAAAAATTGTTCCGCTACTCGTTCACTTTCTTCATCACATTTTAATGCTGCTTTTTTTAAATCATCCTAGTAAAGGAATAATAGTATTATGTTTCATCAAATGTAATTATTGTTATTATACAACAATTTTAATTAAAATTAATATTTTACTGAAATAGATTGTGGAGAATATTTTTCTGATAGTGTAGTATATTTTGTAGATAGCTCTGCATAAGATTTTTGATACGATTCAATTTTTTCCAATTGTTTCGATATTTCTGACCTTAAGTTATTCAATGGTTCTTCTTTAGACATATTTGAATCTAAATAATAAGTAGTTAAGTTTTTTGCGGTTAATTAAACTGCATAGCAATTTTTTACTTGCTAAGTCCATTATTTTTGTTATGGCATTTTCAATAGATTTATTTGATGCTTCTATTGATGGTAATTCTGAAATGAATTCATCTAGACAATCAACATTATTATTCAAACGTAGTAATTCAGATGTTGAAAGTTTTGTAAGACTAAACAACTCCTTATCCTAAAGAAAAAATAATGTTTAAATTATTCCATAATAATAGTAAAATATTTTTTAACTTACATTACTGAGAGAGGTAATTAAGTTATTTATTGAACCAGTAGCTATATTGGCTGAAAAACTTTAATAATGATGATTAGTTAAATTTAACACATACACATATACACAGTGGCGTATCCAGGATTTTTTTTTGGGAGGGGCTGATCAGTGACAAAATTCCATAGTCCTTTTTGATTTCATTAATTTTTAGAAATTAGAAGAAAGCCCATTAAATCATGATACCCCCCAACCACATTTTTATTTAATTAGTATACCTATGTGCCATACAGTCTTATTTATTATAAAATGAAATAATAATTAAAATTTAATTTTAATCCTCTTACAAATTTGAGTCTATGGGGTCATTTAGGTGCAAGGTACAACAAAACCCAAATAATTTTAAATAAT
>JAIPRM010000722.1:0-13229 GCA_025469315.1 Stegophylla sp. TES_Ste_2020 | reverse complement strand
ACGATGATATCTTAATTAAATATTAATATTAATTTTTAATTTGATAATGACTATAGATAAAAACAACTTAGATTATTTAAACACTATAAAATTAAAGGTCAACTATTGAATACAGCGGATAATAAATAAAAAATTTTGGGAGGGGCTGCAGCCCCCTAAGCCCCCCCTCTGGATACGCCACTGCATATACATATAAATTGGTATATTACCCATTTGACCCATTTGCTAGTGTAAGTGACTGATTACGTTCAAATTCTCTTCTTATTACCTGAACTACTCTCCCTAAATCAGAATGAATAGTAAACTGTAATACAAAAATCCTTGGTCAATTACTTTATATAAATATAATTGTTTTCTATTATAAAAATCTTACATTTATTAAACCAGGAGCTAAAACTATTTCACCGGTATTGTCCACCCATTTATGTGTGATTAGAGGGCTAATTTTCATTGTAGGTCTTTCTAAAGGAAATTTAGAGCTCAGACTAATGATCAATTTCAAATTACCAACTTTTGTTGGAAATTCAACAGAGTATTCTTTATCAAAACTAATTTCTGTAACACTAATATTTTCAAGTTATAAGCATGTAATTTGTACACTTTTAACAATTTGAAATAACATTTGAAAAATCCTTACTTTTCATTAAAAACTTTTAATGTATCGATCTGTTGCTCACGTTTTCTGGCTAGGTCAATATTATTATACATGTTTGTGGACAACATATTGAGAATTTTAGTCACAAAAATTGTGTACTCTCAATCAAGAAACTAAATCATTAACGATCAACATTTAATTGTCTTTCTGATGGGTAAATGGAAAAACAACAACAAATAAAATATAATACCATTAGGTTACAAATCATAAATATTTATTTATAATCATGAATCATAATATTATATACTTTATACCTGGATAATATTATGTCAGGAACAATTATAGGTAACATCATCATAATAATAAAACAAAATGTTTGTATGGAAACATTGGAAACATTGGGAACTTAGGTCTATGCTTAGATAATAGAAGTATCTTCTATTATCTATGGATCTGAGTACACAATCACAGAATATAGATACAATGATAAGTTATGATAACATTATCAAATTTCAAATTCTATTTTGTAGTAAACAAAATATCAACTCTTCTGTCTCTATATTATGACGTATGCTCATAGACATAAAGCAATTTTTCTGTTTGGTCTGTACGGCTTACATTATGGCCACTTTGTCTTAATTTTACAATATTACAGTTTTACACTTTTTGTAAGTCACTAAGTTAAGTTGTGACTAGTAAAAAATGTTCCTATTTTGTTTTTAATTATGTTTACGTGATTAATGATCAACATTCGGAAACTTCCATCATGGACGTCCATCACGCACCACAATACTTACCCGACCTGGTACTGGATATAATATTCTCAAACTTAGAACCGTCTGACTTGTTCAGCTGTATGTTGGTTTGTCAAAACTGGTACCGTGTACTTAACTCCAGCAGAGCAGAACCATGGAAATTGATTTGCCGGCGTAAAATACCCAAAGAACTTTTAAAGTCCGAACTTTTGTCTCAACTCAACAGTCCTAAGGCAAAATTACGCGCCTTGTACCACGCGTGGAATCCAGACGATTGTTCTATGCACATTGTAGTTAAACAAAATGGCTTCACATTACACCGCAACCCAGTAGCCCAAAGTACAGATATGGCTCGAACAAAAATCGGTTATAGTCATGGTAAACATGTATGGGAAGTTACATGGACTGGACCACTAGGTATGTTATTTAGTAAAAAATTTTATTAAGTGTGATTAGTAAATGTTTTGTTATATTCTTTTCAGGTACAGTAGCGATGGTCGGTGTCTCAACAAGAGATGCACCAGTACATTGTAGTGGCTACTTACCTCTGTTGGGTATTGACAGACATAGTTGGGGTTGGAATCTAATTGACAATCAGTTATTGCATAATGGTGTGCCTCACGGAAGTTATCCATTGTTAAACAATGCTCCAAAGTATCAAATTGGTGAAAAACTACAGTTAGTACTAGATTGTGAAAATGGTATTTTGCACTTTGAAAAATGTAACGAATTTTTAGGTATTGCTTTTAAAGATTTACCTAAAACTAAATTATACCCTTCTGTATCAGCTGTTTATGGTAATACAGAAATATCAGTAGTATATATTGGCAAGCCTTTATGTGGTTAATTACTATACAATCTGTATTTTTTAGTGTTGATTTAAACGGAAAATATTTCTAGAATATGTTAAACAAAGTTTATTATTTAAAATTATTGTTTTTTTATTTATTTATTTTCTTTTTTTTTTTTTTACTTTAATAATATTGATATTGTATTTGTTAAAAGGTACTTTTGCATTTCAATATTGAATATTTTGTATTACAAATTTTAGTTTTTTCTTTGGAGATTAGTGTAGGATCTTCTTGTTTTCAAATTTAAACATTATATAATTCTAGTTTAAAACCTTTTTTTTTTATTTAATTTGAAAAATAATGCTTATTCTAACTTATTAATATAAAAGTTATGTTTCATTATTAATTATATGCTTATAAAAAATACATTTATATGTATTCTTTAAATTTATCATACCGTGAAAAATTCTAATATATATTATTCTATGGTAACAACATATTTTATACTATATAAATATTAAATTTTTGAAATCTATAATAATACATGTTTAAAAAAAATTGCTCTGATACTAAACTCTCATCAAACTTTCATTAATCACATTATTAAACTAATGACTTCTTATTTATCCTATTTTACTAAAAATATATTTTACCTTATCTAATCTGTTTGATTTTATATGTTAAATTATAATTTTATTAATTATAAATTAAAATATTCTATTAAATTTTCATGGTGGAAAACAAACTTCAACATTTTCCGTAACTAGGTAGATTTTAACTACTAACTTCAATAATTGTTGTTAAAATAATTGCACTACCCATATGAATTGAATAAAACCATTTCTATGATTACTTAGGTAATAAGTCAGGTTTAAAATATAATATATTTACATGTTTACTTAATTTAATAATTAAATTAATTTAATAAATTATTTATTTTGCTATAATTATAATCGTTAATTCTTATGATTAATTTATAAATATAGCATAAAAATACTCTTATACTATTAACTTTAATATAATGCTTTTAATAATAATAAAAAAAAAATTAAGTACCTACCTATACAATGTACTAAACTTTGTAAAAAGATACTAATGGAACTATTAAAATTTCATAGTAAGGTTTATTATTGAATCACAGTGTTGTATTGGGTTGTATGCAGTGAAATTTAGTGTGATTTTATACTCACTTCTTTTATTTATTTTTTAGTATATACTTTCTAAGTTTACGGTACTATGCAGGTATATTGCTGTATAGCACCTTATACCTATTAGAATTTTGGTGGAGAAACCAAATTTTTTATAATTATTTGTAATATTTAATCCTTTCAAGACTATTATTATTGATTGTTTTTAGTTCTTCATTAGTCAAAGATATAAACTAGTTACCAGGCATAGTATACAGATGTGGTGAACAAAAGCAATGGGTGAATAAAAGGTACTTGTGGGTTATCGCGACTACCTATGATTTTATGGATTATGCAGGTTATTGAAACTCTACTCCGGGTTTTATAATTATAGTTATAGTATTATTCTATATTTATACTATATAAATACTGTACTATATACTATATAATATACTAGTTTAATGATGTAAGTTTTCTAGCTCAACCAAAGGCACAACTCTCTTTACTCATCAACCTCTCTGATAAATATCGCATCAAAATATCCCTCGATTTGTTGTGCGAAGTGGAAATATTTTGGCTTGATATTTGCTAATTGCAAATATTGAAATTATAATTGACAATTATCAAACTGAAATGTCTCCTCGCAGCATTAGGAAGTCGAGGGATATTTTTGATTTGCAGAGCAGTTGGCAAACGGAGCGAGTCGTGCCCTTAGACACGGTAAAAAACGTATCTTATAGTATAGTATATTACAGTATTCATATATGGTAAACAGAAAAATACAAAGATAATAATATTTAAAAAATATTGTGCAGTAACCATAGTATAATGTGATAAGTATTCACAATAACCCATAAGTACCGAATAAAATACATGGGGGGGGGGAAACTTAATTTTTGTATTCTGCACGGAGTGAAGAAGCTTATGATTTTACAATGATACTTATTTATTTATTTATATTTTATTTTTTCTCTGTCTGTAAACACTTTTTCATATAGAAATACTTGTCCAAAAGTTTCGATCAGTAACTTAATAGATACGGAACCACACCCAGATGGTATTTTATAGAGGTCATTTTTCAAATGTCTTAATACTTTTTCCAAAACACACACTTTAATGTGCATAAAAGAAAATTGGTTCAACTGATTTTTATGAAACTTGGTACCTAAATAGAGAATTTCATTGCAAATATTTTAGTCCAATAAAATTTCTTACGGACAAAAAATTAAATATTTTACAAGGGTTTGATTGAATAAAAAAATTGGAGAAAGTACAGACTGAGCTCCACTCAGAATCGTTTTATTGAAGAAATAATATATCGTTTCTTTAAAATTCAATACATCTGTCAAGAGTATCTTACCTGAGGTGCGAAGAACACCCCGACGTGCAAAGTACATACTTTTTGAAAATTGTTTTACTAATTACACTCAAAAATGTATGAGTAAATTTATCGTCTTTATATTCTAATGACAAATATGGAGTGGGCTTTTTGTTTTCATATATAAATGAATTAAAATTGTTTTCCAATAATTCATCTGATGCCAATGATTTGATTCTTTAATTTCAATATTTAATCAAAAATTCAAAAACGTGGGCAATGTATGACGCTCATTATACATTTATGTAATGAATAACATGCAACCAAGTGATAGAAATTAGTCTCCTGGACTCTGTACAAATATTGAAAATATTAAAACTATTTCTTTCTGCTATGTGTTTTATAATTATCGGGGAGACGCCATTTCAAAGTTTCCCCTGATGTACCCTGACGGTAACATTTTTGGTGAAAATGTGTTAAGTACTTAAATACATTATAAATTTGTATTAGGTATATATATATTGTATAAATTGTGTAATTTGTAATATAATTGTATAAATGCAATTTACCACATCTGTGCACTATGCTATCGATAATAAATATCCACCAAAAACTATCTACAAGCGTGATAAGTATGTTCATAATTGTATCTGATGGTGATAATAATGTGTGAATGAAAATATATATTTTGAGGAAAGCAAAATTTTTTTTTGCTTAATAAGGTTTTTACCATTGTCACGCAAGACTTAGTGACTGAGTGAAGAAGGTTTATACCCATGAATATTTTAAGCAATACATCACTGTAATAATATACATAAAAAAATATATTATTTGTTTTATAATAAAATAAATATTTAAGATAAGTAAATTTAGTATATCCAACTCTGTTAAAGGTCAAAGAAATGAAAATTTAAAACATAAGTTTTAATAAAATTAAATATAATTTTATATAATATTACACAAATATTGAGTCTACTCTTTTATATAATATGTCATAAGCATGTAACCATAATAAAATGAAAAACATATAAGTTTATTATTAATTATTTCATTTTTATTTTCAAATTGTCTTATCTACTAAAGATTGATTTTTTAAGAATTTCTTTTAATATGTAAAATATTAGTTACTATAGACATTTTTAAAGTATAGTAAATATTTAAGATTGTATTTATGTAAATGTTTGCCATAAATAAATAAGTTATTAAATATTTTGATACCTAGTAAAATTAATACCTGGTATAAACATTGTTTGTATTTTATGATTTATTTAAATGTTTAGTTTAATTTTTTAACATATTTTTAATTTTTACTTATTTATTACAATTTCATTCCATCAAATGTAATTTATATTAACACTGTTAATATATATTTAATTTCAATAATAGGCTTATTATTTGTTAAATAGAATATTTCTAGTCATTTTTTGTTAAATAAGCATTACTATACAATATTTCAAACATTTCTTAGTACATAAGAGTTGTTTCATCTCTTTATCACTTTTTATGATCTTTAACTTAATTTCCTCATATTAATATTGTATAACTCCAATACATCATTTTAACAACTTACCTAATCATTATACATGTAGACTTAATATTTTTTTTATATATAAAATTTACAGCTACAATTTAAAGTAAATCAGCATACATATTTTTTGTGCTTATAAGATTATAGATATTTATTTTTTATTGTTATTAGTTAAATATTAAGTATATTTATGTATTTATGTTTCATAACTATTTTTTGATATCATGAATTTAGTTTTTTTTTTTAATTTATAAAATTATTATTTTTGTTAAATATGATATAATAATATGTTCCTTTCATATTGGTTTGAAGTAATTGTAAAACTATTATGAAATGTTTAAAAATAAATATATTTGAAATAAATAAAAATTCATGTAAGTGTTTTTTTTTTCTATAAATAATATTGTTTACAAATAATATTTTTAAATTTTAAAAACTGGGTCTGTTGGAAAAAAAAATTACTTATAGGTATATTAAGTTAATATAATATGTTATAACCAGTATAAAATTTAAGAAAGAAATGGTTTTTAATAACTTAATTCATGAGAAATGAGTACATTTACGAATAAGTAAGTAAGGATTTCAACACAAAGTTCAACTTGGTCACTTTTGCAATTGAAAGGTCACTGATTTTTTTTAAGTCACTAAAAGTATCCTATTTTTATTGTAACTTTTAGCTACTATTTTTAATGTTTTCTGGTTTGAACCATTTAGATTTAATTGAATTTGAGTTTTTAGATAAAATTAATAATTTTAGATTCTGAGTGGAGCAAAGAAGCTAGTGTTTTTAGAATGATCTTTATTTTATTTTATTTTTTCTGTAAACATTTTTTCATATAAAAATATTTGTCCAAAAAATTTGACCAGCAACTTTTTTATTTAGAATTTGCCCTTAGATGGTACTCTTAAAATATAATTTTTGGAAAAATTACTCAAAATATGACAAAAAATGTGTAAAAATATTTTTTTTTAATCCAAGCTTTATGAACATTTTTATTTTTAATTTTTTCTCCACTTTTCTCATAACATTTTTTTCCCTTTTTCTTGGTTCATAGTGGAATGTAAAACTGGCTGAATAAAAAGTAATTTTTTTTTGTAATAATAACTATAATTTTTAAGTAAAATTGTCTTGTATAAACCGAAATTCCGCTCAGAATCGTTTTATTGCTGAACATTTTTCTTTTTTGACTTGTTACCTCCTTGTTCTGGGGGTGTGATTTATTTCTCGTTTGTATTTACACTTAATCTGTGGTAAAAAATATTATTTATTTTTGCAAAATGTATTTTACATAAAAATGATTTCATTAAATATTATGAGTCAAATCGAATCAAAACGACCACGTGAAATTTCTGGTTGACGTCACGGCCGAGACGACATACATATGAGAACGGATGGTACGTCACGTAAAATTGATTATTTTTTTTTTTTATTAATATATTTCGATCCTCAACCGTTGTTCAGGCACGGCAGGAAACTGAACAAGATGACGAGTTTCTTCAACCACACCGGCGTGACCTGAATCATAGATTGGAAGACTTTGGAAAAGATCAATGTGGCAATTCGAAAAAACAATTCAAAAAATTTAGCTACTAACATAATCAAGGAAACGGTGAGATTGCAGCTTTCAGGTCGATGTGGCAGTTTGAAAAAACATTTCCATCTCAACCGTTGTTCGTGAGGCGCAACAAGAAATTATATCAAGCAGATGCGTTTTTCGACCATACTGTGGCTTGATGCGAATCGAATTCCTTGGAAAAAATTGAATCTCGATAATAATTTGTTAAATTGTCTATAAAATAATAATCGAATTTGAAAAAATTCGCCACGAGATACACGTCGTGAAAATATTTGTAGTCCTGTAACAATTAAAACAATTCACTACCATTAATTGGATTTGTCTATACTTATTACAGGTGGGTAATTTACTGGTAAAAAATTTAACTCCAGTAGTCTAGTGAGATTGTATTATTTAAATACGTTTTACATTGATATTGTATCTGAATATCTGAATATGTCACACCCTTGGTGCGTGCAATACTGCCATAATTAAAAAAACATAGTTTTGAGATAAATTGATTTGAAAATTCAAAATGCTGCCCAACATTCATTTTTAAGATTTGATTTTGCCACTTAAAAATTATTTTGATATTACATAAAACTAATTTTTTTTTTATTGTAAATGTGAAAAAAACGATTTAATGCCTAGGAAACTAGGGTTATGGCAGTTTGAAATTTGTGAATTATAATGCAAAACTGCCACTTTTAGATTTATGGCATTTTCAAATATTTTTTTCTCTTTGTTTACGCCACAATACAAATTATGGTGATTTTGTTTTGTAATATCACACAATATGTCAAATTTGTATTATTTAGATGACGAGTGAAAATAAGAACTGAAATATTTTGGTTCATGGCAGTATTTGAGTTAGTTACTAATTTCTCATACTACAAGACCGAATTAACGACTATTATTCAAACTGGGATTGTAATAGAACTTACGGCTTTCTTGCATTTTGTAGAATGAAAAATTTTCTATCCAACAATGGTCATACCTAACTCAATTATCACTTTTTTTGAGTTATGGCGGTTTTGCACCGTCAAAAACGCTTAACAGAAGCGGATTGAATTTTCCGAAATCGAAACAGCATCATACGCAGATGTAATATGAAGTAGAAGTGTAAAAAAAAACTTGTGCTCAATGATAATGTGGTAGATTTTGGACTGAAAAACAGGACGTTATTAAAATTCATAAAAAAGTGAGTTTTGAGTTTTACTACTTTCCGTTTCATCAACGTGTATGCATCAACGAGTATAATAATTCGGCGGGCTTCACCTATAAGTATATGGTTTGTTTATTATTTTGGCTGCCATATCATGAAAATCATCGACGTCCTGTAAGAAGCAAAAATATTCAATATCATTAATTAGATTCGCATAAAAATTACATATAGGTAGATTTTATTGGTAAAAAGTAGCGAGTAAAAGTAAAAATATCAAGAATTAAAAATTTTACAAAATAAAAACTCACAATAAACAAGAAATTTCCAATATTTTCAAAATCCTATACTTAAATTAAAATTGGTCAATTGTTTTTGAAATTTTTATGAAGTTTTTTCGTGATCATTTTTAGTAGGTGGTAAAAGCTTCAAGTTTCTCGCTCCATTATTTTTGAAGTTATGTTAAAAAACAAATTTAAATTTTATGAAATTTCCGGTTATATTTTATAGTTTTTTGTCAGTTTTTTTGATAGTTTTCTCTTACATTTAGAGACAGTGGCGTAATTAGGGCTTGGTCATGGAGGGGGGATAAACAATTATTGTATCATAAGGACATAAAGATCACATATTATACAGTTTACATTATTACAAGGTGTCTTATAAGATTTTACAAATTCAATTACTTTTGTTCTATTGAACATTTTTACATCTTTAAAGTATATATAATATATATATATATATTTTTACAAGTCTACAATAACGTATAAATTTTTAGGACGCAAAATTTCAAATTGTGTGTTACTGTTTTTGAAATAATAAAAAATAGCTATTTTGTAAACCTGATTTTTGGAAAAATTTTGGTGGTAAAATGTCTTTTTAAGGTTTGGTCATATATTTATTATGACGTTTTAAGCTTTCTGAAAATATGAATTTCATCATGTATAATGATGAATCTCGAATGAATGTTTGATAATTAATTCACATTTTTAAAAAAGTTAAAAAATCATAATAAATATATAACCATTTATAACTCCATAAACATAATCGCCATAGTTTATAAATAATAAAAACAAAGCCGGGGAAAGCAGAACGCGGTCTGTTGTGGCGGGCTGTGATATGGTGATTATTGCGGCGGTCAAGGTCAAATTTTTTATTTAATTACAACTGTATGGCAGACCGCCGTGACAAGACTGCGTTTCTGTATGCTCCGGCCTTTACTGGGGGAAAATAGTACCACGATATCAAATTACATTTGGCGGCAACGAACTGGCGGTATATCGTATTCGTTGATATATTATATTGTATATCAATGATCGTATTTTAAAAATACATTAGATAAGATAAACGAAAAACCCACCCTTTGTCCATACTTTCTCTGATTTTTTTCCATTTTAACCCTTGTAAAATGTTTCAATTTTTGTTCGCTCAAAATTTTATTACACCAAAATTTTCACAATGAATATCTTTATTTAGGCATCAAGTTTCAAAAAAATCGGTCAGGCCAATTTTCTTTTATGTTCGTTAAGGTGTGTAATTTTTGGTAAAACTAACGAATTTAGTGGAAATTCTAACTTAACAGTGTGAATCTAATAATTGAAATGAACGATATTAATGAAATATTTTAGATTCTGAATGAAGTGAAAAAGCTAGTGTTTTTACAATAATGTTTATTTTTTTCTTTTTTTCTGTTAACACTTTTTTGTATAGATATACTTGTCCAGAAATTTTGATCAGTAACTTTTTGAAACCGGATTCGCCTCTAGTTGGTACTTTAGAAAGGTTAATTTTTGAATTTCTCAATTCTTCATTTTTTTTTTGAAAAAAATTTCCAACATTTGACATAAAAGACTCAGAAACCATCATTTTTTTATCCAAACTTTATGAAAATTTAAACATAGATAAACAATAATATGAGAAACATTTTGGCGCAAGAAAATTTCGAAAACGTGGAAAAAAAAATTTTAGACATTTTTCAATCATTTTTTTTTTTAAATTTTTTTTTTTACTTTATTTATTAGATAAAAAAGAGTAAAGGAAATGTAATGTAAAGTATAGACAAGAAAGTTTGACATATTTCGCACCACGGATATTCTTCGTTCTTTGGGACAGATACGTTTGGTGGGTGTGTTCAAAATGACTACTAATACTATATATTGTTCTTTATATTATTAACTTCTTTTGTTCAGAATCGTTTTATTGAAGAAATAATTTATCGTTTCTTTAAAATTCTATACACCAACAAAGAGTATCTGACCCAAAGAGCGAAGAATATCCGTGGTCCGAAGTATGTCCGGCTTTTTTGTTTATACTTTTTTAATTATAATGTTTCTCCATTACGACACTAGTTCGGCGTCTGACACTAAAAATATTATTGAGTCGTCTACTGGATAATATTCTTAGTATTCGGCATACTTAATTATTAATTATTATTTTCACACAAGACGCAAATCTATATGAATATTCAATAATAAATTATTAAAAACACACTATTACATTATTCATGTTTTATTTATTATTGTATGGCCTCGTAGTGCCATGTTCGTTTTATATTTTGACTAAACGCTACGCTTCTTATTTTATATTTAGATATTCCTTATTATTTTAAGTTATAACCGTACAAATTTGAAATTTAAATACTAGACACCGATTAACTATTATTAAAAACAAATGGTTTCAGTTTAGATTACTGTTCAAATAATCTCCGGTTTCAATCGCCGTTTTTAAAACCGACCTTTTGCCTGCTACTCTCCCTTTGGTTAAGTTTATGATAAACAGTGATTAACTCCTTTTTAACCGGTTTTCCAAAAGCCGGGTGTCCTCCCCGGCGGTAAGTTATATGCTCGAAATTCGATGCGAGAAAATTTATTTACGAGAAATCTAGATTAAAAAAATTCACGTATTCGGCCTATGAACGAAAATCGCACCCCGGACCCTTAGAATCCAGGCCGATTTCAATAAAGTTTGATGCCCGAGAATTTTTTTAATAACGGCCCATTTTTTTCAGCATTCAAAACTCACTTTGAAGTCATCGATTTCGATTTTTTTCAACAATTCTGTGTCATAATCCGTTGGTTTATGATGCCGTTTTGATTTCGGCAAATAGAATCCGTTTTTTTTAGAAAGGGTTTTTGATATTTTCCAACTTCTTTGACCGAGTGTTATAAAATCGTATAAATGACTATCGCCGAAGTTCAATGGTTTGCGGTCTAGGCCCAACTGTACTCGGCGCGAAGGAATATCCTTGTAGAACAATTCGTCCAATTTCTTGATGGCTGCTGTTAGTTTAGGTTTTCTGAGTCTTTGATACTGTAATGCAATAATTTTTTGATTTTTCGTCGAAAATATAAAACAGTCAAAGTCACTGACTTTATAGGTTAGGTTAGGTTAGGTTAGTCTTATAGCTTTTATTTTTTTACCATTTTCTTATGACAATTTTGAAGCATATTTTCACATTTTATCTTTTGGATCACCATTGGATCTTCCAAGACATGCGCTCTTGCGTATTTCGTGCTTATTATTCCACATCTCACCCTAGACACGTCCAGTTCCATTCTTTCTTTCTACACACGATACACACGAATATTTTATGAATTTGATCATGATGAAACAAGTGTCACATGTAATGAGAAAAAAAAAGCTTGTTCCTAAAAGAGGATGGCAAATCTGATCTCTTCCTCGAGTGGCTGAATCCTATGCTACGCCACTGTGTCGCAAACCACCGAGACACAGAGGAAGACTAGCCATGAGGACCGATACCGTTTCCCGAGAATATAAGTTCTTTACCACTTATATTCTTATACCCATTTTTATGTTTTTAAAAATTAACATCCCCCCCTCCTTGCTGACTTTGAAAGGCCTATTAGGCAAGGTAGGAGATTAGGGTCGCCAGAGAAGGGGGGGGAAGTGCAGGATGTTCATTAGCTCCTTCCTGTTTTCAATAACAAGTAGTTCTATAACGCATAATAATATTATATTATAACAACCAAGTATCACGTCTTTTTCGACATTGAATATCTAATGGTTAAATGTAATTTAATTATATCGAGGGGATAAGCCTCATTCTGTAGGATATTCTTCAGGTAATAAGTATGCATATCCATAAACGTAATAATATTTTTTTAATAATTATCTTATCGATAACCATCCTCTTGCAAGATGTTCTTCTGTTACAGATTTAGGTATTTGTTTTGAATTTGATCTGTATTTCAAAATAAATCATAAAATGATCTTAAATAAGGCTTATAAAATGTTGGGCTTTATTTCTAGAAATACTAAAGACTTTAGAAATCCTATATGTTTAAAAAATTTGTATACTTCTTTAGTTAGATCAAACCTTGAATTTGGCTCTTTAATTTGGTCTAATAATTATTCAACTTACTCAAATGAGCTTAATAATA
>JAIPRM010000721.1:28650-43704 GCA_025469315.1 Stegophylla sp. TES_Ste_2020 | reverse complement strand
AACATTACAACATTTATAACTACATAAAATTGATACCGTTAATTTTTAATCAATATTTTTTATGAGTTCATTTGTTATACTTTTGAAATAATTTATCAAATAAATTTCAGGAGGTTTTTTTAGGGGGTGGGTTAACCTCTGTGTTTGCTTCTTGTAAATTATATTTTTGAATGTGCACTACTCCATCAAAAACCCACGAGCCGCCACTGATCTAATCTGTTAATTCAATATTGCTTTATATTTGGATAGAATATAATTTGGTTATATCTATGTATTTTTGATTACCTTATTGTTTATTTGCTTCTGGAGTCAGGGATTTGACTTCGCTACTAAATGTTTAATCTATCTAGTACCTACTTACTATTTAAGTACCTATTGCTTATATTTCTAGTGTAATCATTTTTTAAATTTATTAATTTTTATGGTTTTGTATACGTACTTACCTAAAATTGGTATTAGTTTTATACATTTTCAACTAAAATATTTTTTTCAGATTATTCTCAAAAATGTCCAGATTGCCATAAAAGATTTTATTCTGCCACCTCATTATTAATACATTTTTTTAGTCATGTGGATGAAGAAACAGCAGTTGATGTTTCTGGTATTAATGAAAACAGTTCCATTACCAGTAAGAAAACAGAAGAAATCAATAATACTGGATCTTCTAAACCATTAAATTTGACCAAGGTTAAAACTCTTAATCCTTGGAAATATTGTTTGGCCACATATGGTGAAAATAATGAAATTTCCAAAAAAACGTTTAAAAAAGTGAAATTAAATAAAAAGAAAGGAGAAAAGAGTAAGACTTTTGAGTGTAGTTTGTGTAGTAAAACATTTGGATGGCCGACTGATCTTAAAAGACATTTACTCATTCATACAGGTATTATATTTTATTATTTATTTTATAAATGTTGATAATTAATTATTTTAAGTATTATTGTTTATTTGTTTGATTAAAATTTTCCCTTTTATATTTACGATTGAATCTAATAAATTACCTACATTAAAAATTATTTTTATTCAATTAATTTTGATTGATTTAATATTTATATTAAGGAGAAAGACCATTTAAATGTAATTCATGCCAAGCAGCATTCACAAGAAACTTTTTACTTAAAAAACATTTTGCTCGAGCTCACAAGAAGGTATCTGACGATGAATCAAAAAAATTAGACAACTACGTGTACGCGAATGTTGCTGAAATCAAATTAAAAATGAAAGAACTTGAATGCCAAAAAAAACACAGTAAGTCTGCTTCAGACAATGCTAGTCAGCAAAAATAAGTATATTTATTTATGTACCTGATATGAGTGAATATTTTTCTTTTTAATACAACTTTTTGTTACTAAAAAAATCTAATAAGTATATTATGTACAAAAATATGTTTAAATACTTTGACAATAAAATTACATAGTATTGTGATATCATCCTAGTCAACCGTTAAGTTATGGGTTTAACATTCTTTGTTTTCATGTAATTATGTAATTTACTTCAATAATTATGGTGAATCATTTTATAATAACAAATTTTCATACTTATCTTGAATTTGAGAAAGTGATACTGAAAGTAGTGATGTAACCTAATTATCTTAAAAATCAACTGAATCTCTTGTCATGGTGCATTACCATTATTGTTTGTCAAATAAATGATTGTATGAAATTATTGAGTACCACTGTAGTTCCTGAAACTTCTATTTCAATTTTTGTTGATTACTCCTACATTTATCTTAATTTTATTTTATTACACTATGGAAGAAGTATCAAATACTAAAATT
Source organism: Stegophylla sp. TES_Ste_2020 (assembly GCA_025469315.1). NCBI lineage: Eukaryota > Metazoa > Arthropoda > Insecta > Hemiptera > Aphididae > Stegophylla > Stegophylla sp. TES_Ste_2020. The sequence continues at coordinate 41,930 of JAIPRM010000721.1, read as the reverse complement.
AAAGGAAAACTCGTTACTTTACATAAACTTTAATTTATGTTTTGTATTTAAATATGGATATGTGTAAATGTACGTTTTCATATAGGTAGATATTATTTATCAAAAACCATTTATGCGTACCTAATGATTGCCAGAATTGTACATGCCAAAACCCGATGGCTCAAAAGGATAGCTGCTAATTTTGAGATTATTTTTCTTTTTGCTTATTTAATTGTTAGTTAACTTTTTTTTTGTCAAGATTTCTTAGATCCATTGAAAATATTTGCCCTAAAAAACTATTACTGACTAGGTCTGAGATTCCAAAACTTATTAGTAAACACAGACTGTTCTCATATCTATACTTGCCTCTGGGCCATTAATTTTAATTTTATCTGGAATGTTACACAGAGATATTCAAACTTTTTCAACTCGCTAATTCTTTATCTTTATTAACTAGCTGTCCCTAAATTATTTCTAACAAAAAAAAAAATATATGATGTTGAAGTGCAGCATGTCAAGCTTAAAAAATATTTTTGTTTATTAAATTAAATCATTTTTATCAGATAGGTTATAAAAGAATAATGTTGTATTGTATTACCATTGTAATATACATTCTGAGTTAAATTATGTTTCCAAAGGCCAACTGGTGGACTATTTTCCATTTTGAGCTGCGGTTCACTTGACTAATATGCATGACACACACTTCGAATACTTCAATGTTTACCAAAGTCATTAGATTAAATATGAGTATGGTTTGGACTTCATACTCCTTGAAAATTATTATTTTCGTTTTAACTGACAATTTTTATTTCAGTTTAACCTTAATAATCCCGCCAATTTTTTATTCATGATGTGTAAATAATTATTTTCAAAAAAATCGTAAGAGTATATGGGTATATGGAGTATAATATACTATGGGAATACCACTGCATACACCTTATTAAAATTGCACCTGTTATTGATGTAATTTTCATGATTTTATAGTTCTTATTCTTGGCTATTTAATTTTTTTCCTTTAAAAATTGATACCTAAAGTATTATTTAGTATATTATTGAATTTTTAGTAAAATGCTTATTATCTAATCTATAATCATTTATAATATAATATAATATATATTATAATATATAATAATTATATATAATAATATAATTACATTGAATAATATTCAATAGATTATGAATTTTAAATATATTATATTCAACATTATTTATAGTTATTAGTATTTATAGTTCTGTGACTAGTTATCTAAAATGTAATTTTATAACTATTAGTCATTACTACGTGTAAATATTCAATAGTATGCAGTGTATAATATGCACTCCATTAAGTATTTCATGATAAGAATATTTGGCATATACTTATGCTAAATATTCCTGTTTTAAATTATAAAAATTCTTAGAATTATATTTATTAAGAAATAGTGTTACTAGTCATTTAATAGATAAATTAATGGAGTAAAATAACCAATTTTTTCATTGACTTTTCATTTCCTTTACATGAATTTAGGTTTTTCATTTTAAATATTTAAGTTATTCTACAAATTAATATGTTGTTAATTAACTGTTTTTTCTCATACTAATAATGAAGCATGTTTTATAATTTAAGTACCTCATATAATTATTAATAATCATATCTAGTCATAATTTGTAATATTAAGTACTATACAATATATATTGTATATTTAATAAGAATAATGAATGACAATAAAATAAACAATTGACAATAATATTTGTTTGTAACTTATGAAAATAAAGATTTTATTAAAAATATATTATATGTGATTGATTATTTATAATAGATAAAACTTGTTGCTCAATAAGGAAACATATAAAAATGGTAAGTTATATTATTAATATATATAGGTACATTGATTTTTGGCATTTGAGCAAAAGTCAGCTATTATCTTGCTAACAAATCAGTAAAATTACAATAATAAATATGCTATTTAATAATTAGGTTTTATAGGAAATATATTAATTATTACATATTAACTTCCCATAACTTTAAATTATTATCCATAACCTCATGAAACCATGCTCGTTTGTGGACATCTTTGAAAGCCGGTGCTAATGTTTTTAAGTCCAGCTTAAGTAATGCTTCATTGCCTAACATTCCATTCAATTCACTTAACAATTTTGTGTCTCCGTGCAATTTCAGTAAGGAGGCAAATGTAAAAAAATAAAATTTCACTCTTAGTCTTTGTTGGGCCCAATTTTCAACAGTTTCATTGCCACTTGCTGATTGTATTTTACCCACGTGTTCTGCATACCAAGGTGAAAAGTATCCTGTTAATTCTTGGTTAGAGATCTGTGATACACCTTTAGTTTTTAAGCGTTCTTTAATTACTTTGTAAGCATTAGGAGCATATACATACACCTAGATTAAACATAAAATAAGTATTGAATTAATTTAACCATCACATAAATTTACGAGTCACAAAAATATGAATTGGTAAAAAAATGAAATGAAACAAATATATTTTAATTTTGTTTTTAAAATTTTAATATCATGCAAGAGGATTTGATAGGTGTTTTGTATCAAATAATTCTTTTAATAGATGTAGTAATACCAAAAAAGTATGGTTAGTATATAAAGTAAATTTAAATGGTCTATCACTTGTAAATTATATTATAGCTTTTTATGTAAATTTATTGAAGCTATCATATAATAATATATTAACGCTTGACAATAATTTTACACAAAAAAAAAAAAAAAGGATATACTTCATATCTTTGGTATTATTCGCTCCTCGAGTGAAATACTCTTATGGGTGTATTGAATTTTAAAGAAACGATAAATTATTTATTTAATAAGATGATTCAGAGTGGAGTTTCAGTTTGTTTAAGACAATTTTACTTAAAAATTATAAAGTTTATTATAATAACAAAATATATATACTACTAGGCCAGTATAATATTTCACTTTTTTTTTTTATTTTGTGGAAAAAGTATTTTTCCAAATTTTTCATGCGCGAAATATTTCTTCATAGAGATAATAGTTTTTAGGGTGACTATTATTTCCGCCAGTAAAGGTAATTTAAAAACGATCAATCGATTCCGCCACGGCACCACCACCAAATTTTTACCTGTGATCATTGTATATCCTTGTTAATTTAATTGAAAAATACATTTAGATTTGACTTAATTTTGTTACTAATATCAATTCAAATCGATATCAAACCTCGGGACATTTTGGCTTGATAAGCGACTTGCTGTGCGACGTAAGGACATTTTTATGTTTTGTCAGAGCCTGATTTATAGATTTTGGGGTCGGGGACTTAGGTCTTCAAGAGGCTGTCATCCCCATTTCAACTTGTGAAATTTTCAGTCTTCTACCACATACCAAAAATTGATTATTGTTTTTACCATTAGTTCTTATTATTAATTTTTGATTTAACTTAACTTACAAATTGATTAAGTTAAAATCAGGTTTTTCTGTCAAATATCGTCGTAGTGGTAAATAACATCCAAATACACGAAAAGTTTATATTTCTACAATAATTTCAAACTGACGGAATCGATAGGTTGTTTTAAGATTATCTGTACTGGCGGAATCGATATACCTTTACCCCTATTAGGAAAAGGTCTGGTGGAATCGATGAACTCCCGGTTTTTATTGGCTGTAAAATAAAGTTATTTTATTATTTGATGATGTTCATTATGCTGTTTATAATAATTAAAGTAACTTTAGAAATTAATGTGATTCTGAAAGCGGATAGTTTAGTTTTTGTAAAATATTTTATTTGAAATATCGGATTGATTGCTGTTATTAATTTTGTCTGTATTTAATGGAATTTGGTGAAAATAAATAATTTAATGCATGAGAAAGCAAAGAAAACAGGAAATGTTTAAATAGTTTATTAACGTGTTTTTTTATAAATAAAATTCGAGTTAAAATTTCGCTCTCAATAAAAGATAGGCTAAATAAATGCCTCTCAAGTGTATGCATATTATATAGGAGGGAGAAAAATGTATGATTAAGATATCCTATTATATATAAAGAAAAGAAATATTGAAAAACGTTATTAATTTTAGGATAAAATAAGAGGAGAAATAATTTAAAATATGAGAAGTATTCAAATCTAATGGCGGAATGACATTTAAAACAATGTTATAATTTATAACACATACATACTCACTATAATAATCGATTTACAAATTGCAAAGAAAAAAGTTTTTAAATTTTTAAAGCTATAAAATTAGTAAGCTTTTTAAACTGTAATTTATGATTATGATTACGTTATAAGCTCTAGCTTATAGTGTTTCATTATAGTCACACTAGGTATTTGTAGACTAAATAAACTAAATAACCGCCAACTAAATAGTAATTAGGTATGCACAAAACAATGGGTACTTGCCTGATAAAGAGAATTGCCTGTGACATATGATGTCACATAATGAGATCCAAAACTTCTGACAAATTCAATGACTGACAAACTATCGCCGACATTAACAGAGGCCACCTGTTTGGCCACTGGTTCGTGAAGGTTAGTTCTTTCCATGTCCATTGCTAAATTAGCAGTTTCCCTGTGCCTAGCCACCCTGACGAGGACATAACAGTGATCACCAGTTACATAAGACATGTCTAAACCTGTCATCAAATCATTGTCCATAATTAAAAACGTAGAGTTTAAAAATAAATTACTGTCCACAATATTCGCACGCCAAATGAAAATACTAATCAACATTTTTGTGTCAATAAGTAGGTAAATAGGTAGGTTATATTACAAATTACCATTACCTGTACGACCCATAATAATATGTAACAACTACTAACCTAAATTTCTAGCCATCGTTAATTTTGACCAACTGCCCGTAAAAGCCTGCCATGGTTTGTCCAGCCTTTCAACAGAAAAGTCTCTAAAGTACGCTTGTAATAATTGTTTTACATTATCACAAAATTCCATATGGAAGTCTCCTTGAAAAACTTGACTTCCTCCTATACTTCTTTTGATACTAAAATAATAAAAATATTTTTTTTACACATTGGCAATTGTTTAATTTATCATTATTATTATTATTATTTATTACCTTTGTTTTTCCGGTATATTCATAAATACATCGACCGTAGGTTCTCTGAATATCCACGAATGATCCGTATCATTTCTAGGAACTACTCTCATACTTATGCTAAAGTATCCATAACGGTTAAATACGTTAATGGCATTACCCACTTTGATGTCAGCATGAGCTTTCTGCTGAAGTCTTAGCGTGTAAAGAACAAAAACTATTAACGCCTTGGCCCCATCGAGGCCCATCGCTTGACCTGAAAAATAACAATATTGTACACTCATTGTTTAATTTACAACATTATATTATTACAATATATTATTATTATCACGATGTTGTGCAACAAATTATAAATACAAAATATTTTTACTCAATAACTCACGAGTAAAACTGTTTCTATTTCGTTTTATTAAATTTATGTTGTATAAAATTAAACATCATTTTAACTCATTGACACAAAGTAAAAATTTCGTTTTACAGATTTTATAAATGTGATTTAATCTTTATCGTCATCTTGATCATTAATATTATCTACGTGTAATATAGATGATTTAAAAAAATAAAATAATATGTAAACAAATTACTTTTGTTATGAAGCTCAGTAAATTCTCTTTTTTTTTTTTTTCTACACCATTTTGTGCGATAAAATAAAATGTAGTTTTGGGTAACCTATAAAATATTATTCCCTACTGGAATGTCAATTTCTATTTGCTAAACATCATGTAATTTATTAAGATAACATTATTTATGTATTATTTTATTTTGTACATAATATGTACATGAATATAATATGCACCTATACTTATATAAATTAGTGAATTACGAAAAACGATGATAATCATATGCCTTTGCAGATTTTCATGAAAGTAGTGGACAATTTTCATAACATTATTTAAACAAATCATATGAAATGAAACCAATAATAATTAAGTCATAGGTACTGATCGAATCCCATTGATCGTAAGTATGTTTTACTTTGTGTGTATATTAATGCAATCATTTTATTTTAGATTTTGAGTGAAGCAAAGAAGCTAATGTTTTTTTACAATGATATATTTTTTTTTCTGTAAACACTTTAGGTACCTATAAAAATACTTGACCAAAGTTTCAACCTGTAACTCTGAATCAAAATTTACCTCTAGGTGGTACTTTAAAGAGGTAACTTTTCGAAATTTTCCTCAGCTTTCCAAAATTTGAGAAAAACGCTTTTTAATTTTTTTTTTCTTAAGTTTATAAAAATGTACAAATAGGTAGACAATAATAATAATATGACAAATATTTTAACTAAAATTTTTTTTTAAATATGTAATTTTTTTCAAAATTTTTTTTTTCTCATCAAAAATTTCCTGTTCTCAGTTAATAATGAAATATAAAACTGGCTGAGTAAATAATATATTTTTTTGTAATAATAATAAACTTTATAATTTTTAAGTAATTGCCTTATATAAATTGAAGCTCCGCTCAGATTTGTTTTATTGAAAAAATGATTTATCGTTCATTTGAAATTTAACAAGTGCACAAAGTCCTACCCGAGGAGCGAAGAATACCCATAGTGCGAAATCCTGCTTTTAATTTATGAAGGAATTTGAACTTCAAGTACCTATTTAGTATTTACATACATTTTTTAAGTAGGTATCCAAATTATAAATTTGATTACGGGTAAAAAATATTCGTAGAATGGTTCATTTGGGCATGGTACTAATTTAATACATCAATTCTCTGTGTACACATAGTGAAAAGCTTCATCTCAAGTATTTTGATTATAATTATATCGATTGCTATTAATAGGATTGTTATGGCTTCTCGGGTCCCAAATGGACTTTTTTTTTAATTACTAGAAATACTTTTTTTATTTGTGACATTGCGGTAATTTTCAGTTTGAACAGCCATTAGTACAATTACAAAAATAATTTTGGACGGCTAACATTCTTAATTGTTCGAATTAGTTCTCTTCTTATTAGTTCTCTTAGGACTAACCTTATGAAATTTAAAAAAAATGCTGTTTGATTTTATAGATCTATAGATCTATAGATCATTTTGACAATGATCTATAGCTTCTTCTTACTTATAAAATATTCATCCAGAAGGTTCATATGATAATTTTTTTAATCAAAAATCATCGCATCCTGGTGGTACTTTAAAGAGGTAATTTTTCCAAATTTTCAATTAATTTTCTGAAAACAAGAAAAATTTAATAAAAATGGCAAAATTTGTGTAAACGAAATTTTTGTATCAGATAAATTCCTACTTTAAACAGTTATAAAAAATGGTGAGTGAAGTTATTCTAAATTTTCAACTAATACTATCGAGAATTCTAAATTTTATGTGATAAAATATTACAAAACACAAGGTAATTCCAAAATTATATATTTATTCAAAAAGTGATCAAATTACATACATTTCTGTATTACACTACCTAGTACCTATTACACTACCTATTGTTATAAATGGGTGAACATTTCAAGTTTCTAGTATTTGGGATTACGGCTAAATTACTAAAATTGATTTCATGGAAATCTCGTTTACACATTTGACTGTTTTTACTATATTTTTCAGCAGTATTTTCTGGTTTTTGGAAAAAATATTGATAATTTCGAAAAACAACCTGAAGTACTACTATAGGGATGCAATTTCTAATCTAAGAACTTTATGAAAAATATTTTGATGAAAAAAGAAGTGTTTCTGTACAAAAATATGAAATAATGAATAGGCATCATAGTGTAAAGGCATTTAATTCTTCTCGAATCTAAAATATTTAAAAATCGTCCCTCCCTGAAAATATAGTCAGGGACACCACTGCAATGGTGGTACTATAGTGTACAACTTGTATTTTATTCATCAGTTTATTTTCAAATAATGGGGCCAAACGTGAGTGTACTGACATATTTGTTTATACACTTAAAAACTTATAAGTGCCAATAATCATTTTACAATCTACAACGTGTAACGGGGCTGGGTAATGGACCCTATCAACTTATTTATATCTACCTAATGTACCCTACAGAGTATAGACAATACATTTATGGAGGATATATTATATTGGTTATCTTTAGTGGCACCCCATTGACATAACTCGTACACTGGCGTACACAGTGAATTCAATAAATAATTACAAGATAGGAGCACGTCTACAGTTAATAACAGGTATGTAATACCAAGTCCTATATTTCATAGCGTATTTCTTTGTTTCTTTTAAAAACAAAATATTAGTTGAACATAAAGTATTTTTTTCACGGATTGAAAATTGATTTAATAATTCTAAATTTGATGTCCTTTAAAACTATAATAATAAAAGTGCTAATTGATATTGTTGTTAAACCTGAACGAAAAACTAATAAATTTGTCTCATTAACATTATTATAATTCACAAAAGCATCAAAAACTGGTATTTTATTGCCATTTGCAACCACTTTCACATTTATTATCGCATACTCGTCAATTATGAAAAACCGATTTGGATTGATACATATGGATGTAATATAGATGTGGGGATTATATTATGTACTAATTTTTGTACCTATGTAAACATTGTAGGTATTACGTTTATACTATTATGTAGCTATGTAGGCATATACTAGTGGAATGGTGTTTCTTTTTAATCAAATGTAATTATTAACTGTACCTATTGCTATTTTGCTATACCTAATTATTACGTACCAAAACCTTCTCATAATTAGTGTATAAGCTATTAAAGAAAATTAATACATTTTTGTTATTTTATTAAATGATAATATATTTTTATGAAAAAACACTGACCGACCTCGTATCAACGGCGAACTCAATAAAGAAACGCATGCATACGACTTATGAGTACATATTATTATAATTTTATTCTAGTTGTAAAAAAATCACATGGTGAACATAACTTTTTTATTTTCATTTCGATTATATTTTAAAGAATAATTACAGTTAATAATAATTATTCGCAGACGTTCAAAAGTATCTACAAAAAGTAAAGGTAAGAAAGCCGGACAAACTTCGTACTATCGCTCTTCGGGTCAGATACTCTTGGTGGGTTTGTCGAATTTTAAAGAAACGATAAATTATTTCTTCAATAAGACGATTCTGAACGAAAGAAGTTAATAATATAAAGATCATTAATGGTTGTCATTTTCAACACACTTACCAAAAGTATCTGACCCGAAGAGCGAAGAATATCCGTAGTGCGAAGTATGTCCGGCTTTCTTGCCTTTACTTTACTTTTTTTTATCTAATGTATAAAGAAAAAAAAAATTAAACGAGAAAAACGAGTCTTTTTTGTCAAATTTCAAGTAGTTTTTTCCAAAAAATAATTGAAAAAATGAGAAATTCAAAAAAAGACCTCTCTACTAGTCCATACTAAGTACCAACTAGAGACAAATACTGTTTCAAAAAATTGCTGATCGAGACTTTTGGATCAGTAGATCCATATGAAAAAGTGTTCACAGAAAAAAAAAAATAAGAAAAAAAAATAAACATCATTGTAAAAACACTAGCTACTTCACTTCGTTCAGAATCTAAAATACATAATCAATATTCATAAGCGTAATTAATCCCTAAAAACGAATGCACTTTAATTAATTACTTTTAAACCCGTTTAAAATCTAATAAAATTAAGTTTTTATTTAGGTATATATTAAAATAAATAAAATAATCTTGATTTTTTTTAACTTGTCAATGTCTCTCATTATGTGTTGAATTAGAGGTTTCAAACGACCCTCAAAAACATTTTTCAAGTTTTTCGTTTTCTTGAATAAAAGTGAAAGGAATATGAAACTTCCAAATACACTATAGGTACATATTAATAAATCTATATTCAACAGATGTATATCTCCACCTATTTGTGGAAAATAATCTTGACCAATTGTATACATTTTAGTTTCATAGTGAATCGGAGAATGTTCTGGTTTTCCAAAAATGTATAATTTTTTATGTATGTGACTACGTACAAACCTATGCTATGTATACTTTGGTTTAATTTTTGTTGATCACCAAACTTCTTATTTCGTGTGTGCACAGTCAAAGTTTTTAAATGTAGTATCCTTTTTATTCAGCATTAGATTTAACAACAAAGTATTTTTTTTTTATATATATATTAAACCTCATTACGAATAATATTTTTCGCAAATAATCTTTTTCAATTTTAACAGTATTTGTATTCTAATTATTTAGTATAAACATTAAACTGGTTCTAAATTATATTCAAAATATTAATAATTTAACAAAATAATTACAATAACAAAGTCTATTAAATCAGTTTGAATGAAGTTGAATGATACTGTGAAAATTTAGGTTTAAATAATATCTAAAAACCTATTTATTTTTATTTTTTTAGTTGATTTTGTGATTTGTAGAAGTGTCAGTACAAGATTTATATCGTACACCTAATTTGCTAGTTACAAAGATGACCATTGCAGAATAAATAAATATATACTATGATGAACTCGTAGAAGGGGATTTAACCTATCCAACGATGTATAAAATCCTAAAATTTTAGTTAAAATTTAGTAATAAATGTTTTCAATAGCAAGTGTTCAGATTATATGTTTGTAATTATATACATAATTAATTCTTATAACAAAAAAAAATGAATTATAAGTAATTATAATTAATTATACACATAAAAAATTATTACTTTAGCTCATGTTGTCCTGAATTTTGCGGGCCACTGAATATTTAAATGGGAAAATGTGTTTAATAAATGTAATATATAACAAAATATAACTAACCTTGTTTAGCATAATAATCATCATACAAACAATATGGAATTTCATTAGATACTGGTTTAACGGTAAGATAGATATTTCTTTCATTAATTCACTGTATAATTAATTATTAAAACATAATAAATTATATCTTTTGAGTGATTATAAATTAAAACGAGTATATATAAAAGTAAATTTATATTTTATCGGAAAGTAAAAATTTGGCGTGACTTATTAACAGTTTTGTATTTTGATACCTATATCTAAGATTAAGTATGCGAAAGCCTTAATAAATAAAAAATAATAACGGACAAGTGATCGGCTTAATCTTGTCCTACCCCTGAAATTAATATATGTGTGCGTTTATGATTTTATATTATTTAATTAATTACGAGTGTAATTAACTAATTAGGACTTTGGAATAACTGTAGATTTTATAACTTTTGTGGCTAGTAAATATGTTTTGAAAATCATCTTTATGAGTTTACAATTGTCAAGTATACGGTAATTTCTCAATCCATTTTTGAATAACATGACCACATTTTAATGACTTTTCCTTCTTTTACGTAGATATTATACTACAGCAAAAATATTACTGTGTTACATCGTTCTACAAATTGTGAAAAGTCAATGAGAAATCGTAGGTGGCATGAATTGCGTCAGAGAGTTTAAATTTTAAATTTCATATCTAGACGTTACCATTCAATATTTTAAGTAAATAAATAGAAATTATAAATATTACAAATTATATTTTAAAAATCGATAGTTATTAAAATATTAAAGAACACATAACCTATTGACGGTAATTAATCTGTACAATATAATGTTTAGGGTGATAAAAAATAATGATAAATGAACGAATCAGTTCTTAGTCGCTTTAAAGCGATCCAATATTATTGTGCTTAAAAAATAAGTACAGCAATTACTTTTTTAGAATCTGTGCAATAGCAAGATAGGTTTTACAAATCTGTATGTTTTTTATTTTTATTTTTTTCCATATGTATGTAATCATGAGTTCGGGTAGAGATATTGGTCCATAAGTTTCGATCAGTAACTCTAAAGATCGAAAATGTTGTCTAGTTGGTACTATTTTAAGGTAATTTTTCCAAATTCTCAATACTTTTTCTAAGCGCATGCCTAGACTACTCAAAAATTAACAAAAAACGGTAAAAAAACAACATAACCAGAATCTTCAGATATTCGATTTTATTTTTTTAACATAACTTTCAAAATAGTGAAGCTAGAAAGTTGAAACTTTCACCAAATCCTAAAAATAGTCACGCACAAACTTCATAAAAATTTCAAAAACATTTGATTAATTTTGAGGTAAGTACAGTATTTTGAAAAATTGAACTTTGTCTTAAACATCCGATTAAATATGGAATGCTCAATAGTGACTTCATCAAAATCTCAATCAAAATACGATAACATTGAAAATATGTAACTATAGCTACATTATTAAACAATACAACAGGCGAAACTTGAGAAACGTGATTATTTAAAGGCAAAAAGTATTGTTTAGTTTTATATATAATATAAATACACCTATGTTAAACGTTTTTTCACTCTATCTTATCTTCATTTTAATTTAGACTTAGGTATATATTCGGCATATTTAGAGAGGGGAGACTGATACATTTACCCCTCCAGGAAAATATAACCAAGTACAATACTCCACTGGGTAAGAAGACATTTTCTGCATCTACTTTAACAGAATTAATAATGTTTGAGGATACTTGACACATGACAATAATTTTGATGCATTTTTTAAATTATTGGTTATACTATTATATTCAGAATCACCTCCATTAATTAATTTAATATTTTATCCGAATTTGATATCATTTTAATATTTAATAAAACTAATCTTACCTTATATTGTAGTAATAATATTATATGTATCCGAAGAATATATATATATGTATATATTATATAATAATAAAAATTCATGACCTATATATTGTTTATGACTTTTGACTCTAATTGAAACTTGAACATCGTTGTCGAAACTAAAAGTGTGCTCATGTTGGTGATCGAGACGACGGGAGTTTATTTCTTGCCTTCCAATGGGGTATTAACATATTTTTATTTTATAATTAAAATTAATTAGGTATGGTAATAAATATAACAAAAATAAAATGTCATTATTTATGACAAACATTAGTTTATGACAACTAATAATTTATAATATTATTAATTGCTAAATATTACTGATTAACGAAAACTAGATATTCTTAGATCATAAATTAACATGGTAAGTGGTATGCAGTTTGGAACTATTTCTCCGTTTTATAAACCTGGGCACGTAATTACAGGTTGAAACTAGAACGTTCTGTATTTTGAGGTACCTATGTCCCAACTACCTCTATACTACAGCAGTGAGTGCAGCTACATAGAAGAGTATTTTTTTTTTATCCATTCGTTAATATGTATTATACAAAAACACGTAAACAAAGGGTTTCATATTTTTTATAATAATTAAAAAAAGCCGGACATACTTCGCACGATGGGTGTACTTCGCACGACGGGTGGTATTCTCTTGACGGGCGTATTAAATTTTAAAGAAACGATAAATCATTTCTTCAATAAGACGATTCTGAACGAGGG